>JACEII010000016.1:915045-950908 GCA_014332785.1 Antheraea mylitta
ATACATCTTATCATGCCAATCGGCCATCATTATTTCGCATTCATGACGTGCCGTCCAATGACCGACCAGCGAACCACCTCCCGTCAATTTATCAACCAATCACGGAGGGTCATTTGAAAAACAATAGAACATAAAAAATCCGTCACGCTATTCTGCGCTTGAGTGCGCCTTAATACGTTCCGATTTGTACATAGAAGAACGTATTGTTCGTTAATTCTGGTCGTAATGTTTGTATGTTGTATAGTGACGCCCTCTATCGGTAATTACGAAGACTCTTTGTCACTGACTATAATATGTAGTAATTAATTGATTAGATATATTAGCTAAAATAATATACAACTCAAAAGAGAGATTTTGGCGGGATTTTAGTCTGTCATGTAGTGGATTTTATATTTTATTCATAAACTTTTGTTACTTGATTCTATATTTTGTCAATTTGGTGGTGTTTTACGTAATATAGTTAGTTTATCGTGCATAAGTGAAGTGAATGGAAAATAATAACAGGGAGCACGTAATTTTGAGATGCCTCAAAAACTCCCTGAAAGGTTCTAACAAGGTATCCATTATCTTGTTAGAATATTGATTCACACGACGCTTAATATTGAAATTATCGTACGACGCTTGTAATATTATTAACTACGTGACAATGGCAGTAATAATCTGGAAGATTGATTGCCAAACATAAAGTTTAAAAAAATCAAAAGATTGATTGATATAACTCCAGGAAGTTTATGTCTGGTTTGAATTGCTTTATAGTATTTTAAGGCGTTAATACGTCGGTTACTAATGTAACCGCCTACGACTTTATCCGCGTAGTACTAAGTATTTTTTAATATCATAGGTGGCAAACGAATAGGTGAGTCACCTGATGTTAAGTGATCACCACCGCTCATAGACATATGAAACACCAGTGGAGTCGAAAGTACGCTGCCAGCCTGTGTTTTGGGGGAGGTGGTAATAGGAAAGTGGGAGTAGGAGAGGGAGGAGGGGGGGAGAGGTGAGCTTCCAGCGCGCTCACGGACCGAACAAAACGCAACAATCCAAGCACTGTTACTTTACGTCGGTTTTCTATAAGAGGGTGGTACTACGCCGGGCGAGCCGACCCTCTTTTTTATTTCGAACTGTCTACGCTGTTGACCTAGCAAGACCTTAACAGCTTCACCGGACTACTAAGGCAAGTGCTTGCGGAACTCAGCCGATTTTATTTTGGCAATTAGTTCAAAGGTGCACGGCACATCTCGGCTCGGGCTGTTGCCTGATACATGCAATTCGCGACTCATATGAGCTAACCTAAGATAACTTACCCATTTATGCTGAAACCAGTCATAGCTTCAGCGTGGCTCTATCACCTACACTTAATTAATAAAATTAATAATACAATAATTAGTGTATAATTACATTTATTGAAGAGAATTTTTAAAGCATGTTAGTTTTGTAATAAACAAATTACTGCCTTAAATAATTATAGTTAAAACAAATAGAAGTAAATTGAACAAAGCATTTTCGAAGCACGTTCCAGAATAGGTACAGGGATTCCGACACCTAACTATTCCTAATTAGGGATGGAAACAACACCTACGGGACTAAACCTTCTAACACTGGCGTTAAGTGTCTTAGGGTTGTCAAATATAATCTATAAAACAATATAACATTGCATGCCAACGTGCTTCCAAAAATGTAATTTTTTTTTTGCTACCAATCGTCCAAATTATTGCTGCCATTGATAAGATTATTTTTAGATGGTAGAGCCACGCTGAAGCTATTACTGGTTTCAGCACGAATGGGTCGGCTCACCCGGTGTACTACCTACCACCTGATCCTCAGAACCACCGACGAGAAGTAGCAGTGCTTGCATTGTTGCGTTTTCTTCGGTCAGTGAGAGCGCTAGATATTCACATCTCTTCCCCCAAACATAGGTTGGCAATGTACTTGCGACTCTCATGGTGTTGCATGGCCTTCATCATCTTGTCTTTTTTCCATCATAACGGTAATGTACTCAACCATTAAACCCATTCCCGCTGAAACTAACAATAGCTACAGCGTGGATCTACCACCTACAAAATTCTCCTATATATGCTTGGTATATATACAACTTAAAGAAAGTAGCCACCTAGAGAAACATTAGAAGAAGCCCTTAAAGAAACCTAGGCCTCACTACACATGCTTTAACTATATAAATCTTCAAAAACATGATTTAAACCCTGCAAAATGTAAACAATTGCGGAGAAATTCCTGACAGCCCTAAGTGCTTGGAAGGCGTTGCGTGTAATTAGAGATTGTATACATTAGCGAATACAAATAAACCACAATGCAAAGAGCAGGTCCCGGTGCGAACATTAGTCTTGTGAGAGGTCGTGGAAGATATACCCTGGATGTTGGACAGTGGACTGCATAATAAAATTCAACCTGAGTTAACTTACAATAGTAAGATAAGAAACTGTAACTAAGACTCCATCTAATTAATTTCTTTTACTATACTTTTTATGTTGTTATTGAAATGAAAACATCTTTAGCCTCATTGTGATTTGAAATACAATGAGATGAGAAAGTGACAATAAAAAGAGACAACCATATGCATCTCATGAATTTAACTTACGTGAGAGTGAGACACAATACATTATACAGTGTTTCTCATAGTTGTAATGTAAGCCATAAGTAAAGGCATCATAATCAGTGTAGTGTATTGTTGACGTGTATAATTTATATAAATATTTTATCATTTTTTGATGATTTCACTTTTACTGCGTGCGAACTTTACACATGTTTTCTTTTAGTTATTATTTTTTTAATGATCGATTATAACGTTAAACAACATCTTATCTAATTTTAAGTTGTAATAAGGATAAAAATGATAAGATGCTAAGAATATAGAATGTCTAGCCAAGTCAAGTGCTAGCCCGAACACACATTAAGACAAAAATTTAAAAATGCCCTGTCATCATGCAATCTTGATTGTTTTAATTATTATTTTTGCTCTGAATATATCAGATACGCGTCTATACAAGTTTATAAAACCAAAAAAGGTTGAACCTTAGTTATTATGATTTAATAGCTTTATCACACTTATTTAATCTCTCCCGTTTTTAGTTCCCGCACCACACAGCTCGCCCGCACTGTTGTTACATCGTTACTATTTAGTCCACTGTATTTTCTGAATTATATATAACACAGTAATGTTAGTGGCATGATGTTATATGGCATATAACTTTAAAAAATAAATGTCCTAATTATTGTTTCCATTTTACTCTTAATTTCAGATATATATTTTTATTGACAATCGTCTTTTTAATGTTTCCTAAGCTTACAATTTAAACAAAAAAAGATAGTAATTTTTTTTTTTTTATATCAAAGGAGGCAAACGAACTGGTGGGCCACGTGATGTTAAATGATCACCACCGTCCATAGACACTAGCGACATCAGGGACGTCGCAAGTGCGTTACCAGCCTGTATATGGGAGAAGGGGAAGGGGAAGGAAAGGGAAAGCAGGAAAGAGGAAGGGACGTGGGCCTCCGTCTCTCTCACTGACCGAATGAAACACAACAATGCAAGCACTGTTATTTCACGTCGGTTATCTGTGAGAGGGGTGGTACTACCCCGGAGGAACCGACCCATTCATACTGAAACCAAAAATAGCTTCAGCGGGGCTCTACCACCTACTACTCTTTTGTCATAAAACCTATCTAACTACTATGAAAAAAGCATGGGACGCGAAAAAAAATTGTATAAAATAATGCCCGAATGGAATATTACCAATATGTGGTAATAATATTTTTCAGGTAATAAAGCCACGCTGAAGCTATTACTGGTTTCAGTATAAATGAGTCGGCTCATCCGGAGTAGTACGACCCACACCAACACCGACGTGAAGTAACAGTGCTTGCATCGTTGCGTTTCGTTCGGTCACTGAGAGCGTCGGAAGACGCAGTTTCTCTCGCCCTCCCTTCGAATCCTCAAGTTCGTTACGCTTTTACGTCTCAACTATTCAATCGATGGTCATGAAATATGGCATACACGTTCTCAAGGGTACAAATAGGACATAAAATAACACACATCACGAACAAAATGGGACTATTCCTGAGTAATAGATCAAACATACATTAACACAAGTGAAGCCCCGTGCAAAAGCTAGTTTCAGATAAAAAGGTATGTATCGCTTTAACAAAATATTATGCATTTGATTATACAAAGATAAAAGATGTCTACAACATTACCACATCCTCCGGCGTATTGGCATGGGCCGAACTAATTACCATAAATACAAGTGCCTTGTTATTTATATCACACGCACAGGGACAAAGTAGTGTTAGAGTGTATTAAATAGTCTAGATTTTATCTTTAATTATGGAAATATAGTAAGACTGTAACATTGTTCAATAAAATAGCAAGAACGCTTAAACAGAATTATGAAGAACTAGATACCTCACCACAACTTTTCACGGGTGCATCTACTGACGAAGAAAATAAGGCCAAAAGTTCTTTTTTTTATATGAGGAAAACGAACAGATGGGTCACAGGATGTTAAGTAATCACCGTCGTCCATAGACACTGGGAACACCAGGGGAGTCGCGTTGCCAGCCTGTAGTTGGGGGTAGGGGAAGGGAGGAAAGGTGGGCTTACGGCGCTCTCACTGACCGAACGAAACAGAACAATGCAAGCGTTGCTACTTCACTTCAGTTTTCTGTGAGAGGGTGGTACTACCCCGAGCAAGCCGACCCATTCATGCTGAAACCTTATCTATACTTTTACACGCTATTTATTATCTATGTATTTTATATCAACCTCTTCCTCTCCAAAAGAACAGAATGCCAATCGCCGCCCGCGCCGCTATCTTCTTCGCCTAACCGCTTACGAGTAAACGCACGCAAACTCGCAAAGAAAAAAATAACTAGTACCTAGTATTGGTTTATTTACTTTATTATCGGTTTAACTACATTACAGGGACTACAGTGTGTATATTGTGTTGTTATTGTGGTAAAATCGTAGAACCAGTCAAAATTTTATTAAACAATCCGATAAGTTCCCTTTAAACTCCTACCGCTAATTATATCCTTTCATAAATTTCCACTATATAGTAAGACTGTATCATCTATACTATCTATATATTAATTACTATCTATATATTAAGCTCTTTATAATACCTATATATTAATACGTGAAGCAAAAAAATTGTACCCCTTTTTAACCTATTTCCCGTCAACGTATGAACTTGAAATTTGGCATAGTTAAAGTTTATATGGCGCAGAAGTGCAGAAAGCTGTTTATTTTATATAAAATGCATTAGAAGTACATTCAATTAATTAAAATATGCACTACTCACACTACTACTCGAATTTTACTCAACATATACACACATGTAAATAAAAAAGACATTTTGACAGCCGTCAATAAATACGAATTTCAAAAAAGGTTGTGAAGGAAGGAGATTGCTATGCTCGACTATATGTATTTTTTAACTCTTACGTTCTACTTAACATTTTTCATCCTAAATTCAACAATGATTTTTTTTTTTTTCGAAATGACTACGCTATTGACCCAGGAAGGTCTTAACAGCTTCACCGGGTCAACAATGATATTATAAAATATAACTATTATTGTAATGTTTATTATTTTTATGGTGAACATACTTCAAATAATGAATTAATAAAAAAATGAGCCAAATAATACTTTGTATAATCAAAATAAGAATTTTGTTCATAAAAATAATCCATGACTTAGACCTACGCGGTTACAATGTTGCAATTCAACCTCATGTATTAACAAAAAAGAATTTATTAAAAACAGCTTTGTCTTGGATTCACCATTTGATTGTATTGTGGATCCATTACTTTTCCAAACGATGATACTGGGCATATCACTATTTCTCATAATGAACAGACTACAATTAATTCAATTATCACCCAGAAATACCACCCACCCATGATATCGTGTACAATTAATTGAAAATTGTGTTATGGGTTGCGATAAATTTCTTTATTTTCGTAAAGTTATGTTTGCTTAAAATTTGAGAGCTTTACCACTTGGTTTTTATTTTAAATTTATAATTAATTTCAATTTTCTATTACACATTGATTTTTTTAAATGTTTATATAATTAAAGATCATGGCAAATAACTGAGTAGCCATAATGAAAACCTTTGATTATAGAAGTATACCCTTTGACAAAACAACCCTAATAAAGTTCAAACTTTAAAATATCAAATAACTATGGTCGAATGTCGACAACTGGGCGCCCACTAGTTATATATAAAGAGGAAAAGTTTGTGAGTTAGTGACGTTGTAAGGGGTAATCTCAGAAACTACTAGTCCAATTTGAAAAATTCTCTCATTGTTATATAGCTCATTTATTGAGGAAGGTCATATAAGCACCAATAAAAAATGTTTCAAAATCGGATTTTTTTTCCTCTTGAGAGCTTCCGCTGCATGTTAGCATTAGCCTAATGTAACTATTAGTACGCAGACGAAGTCGCGGGTAGGGGCTAGTTGTTAGATAAAATAGCAACAAGCTTATACAGACTTATAAAGAACTAGCTGTTTCCGAGTCTTCGTCCGCGTGAGGTATTATGTAAAAAAACAGAAATTAATCTGAATGTATTAAGTCCATTTACTTGTCTACTTTTCTTTTGTACTTGAGTCGCGTCGTCATTAAAAGTACAATAGCTTTTAATAGACCGAATCGATGTTAATGATACAAAGAGTAAATGTTACTTGAAGATATGGTTTATGATTTTTTTGAAGAGTTTTTATCATGAACGCAGTATATAAGATTCCCAAACTTTTAATCTTTAGAACAAATTTTAGCTAAGGTTCTTTTTGTAATTTATTAGTATATGTTTTGATATTATTATCTATACTATAATATTATAAAGCTGAAGAGTTTGTTTGTTTGTTTGTTAGGTTGAACGCGCTAATCTCAAGAATTACCGGTCTGATTTGAAAGTTTCTTTTAGTGTTAGATCGCTCATTTATCGAGGATGGTTATACATATCATCACGTTAAAATCAATAGGAGCTGAGCACGTAATGAAGAATGTCTCAAAATCAGGATATTTTGGAAGCTTCCGCTGCGTGTAAATGTCAGTATTATATGCGTTGCCATGGTAACGCGATAATATTCTGTCGTAAATATTTTCATGGTTTATTTTGCGTTCCTATTCAAAAAGTTTATTCTACGTTAGTTTTGTCTACAATTTTTAATTATACGTGTTACGTTTATATCGCAAACATTTCTAAAGTTTATTTTGTGTTGTTATTCAGAAAGTTTAGTAGTAATAATATTCGTCCAATAAGACAGTCGAAGGAATTAACCCATACTGCCAATTCTGAAGTCGTCAATATTGGTAGTTTTTTTTTCTATGTCCAAGTTAATGTAAAGGTATAAGGGCCTAATTCTCTATATAATATTTCATAAATTTTTATCTTCTTAATTTTCAAGACCACAGAATTCATGCTCAGAGGTATTATTTTTCGTTCTTTTCCCTTATGCACAATAAACGAACCATATTACATAAAACGTCACCAATTTAACACAATATAGAGACAAGTAACGCAAGATTATGAATAAAATATAAAATCCACTACATGACAAACTGAAATCCCGCCAATAACTTTATTCTACGTTAGTTTTGTTCCCAGTTTTTGATTTGTGATTTATTACGTATTATAAAAGTAAAGTAAGTGTATTTTATATTAAAATAAATACTTTATGGTGAATAAATATATCTGTGAAGCTACAAATATCAAAAATTTTTTTGTTCTGTCGACATGTCTGTTTTTTTATTCGTTTAGGGTAATCTCCGAAACGGTTGGACCTATTTAAACAGTCTTTTTTTTCTTAGAAATGACTACGCTTTTAATCTAGCAAGGTCTTAACAGCTCCACCGGACTACAAGTAATATTTGAACGGGAATTTTACGGGCAAATAACTAAATAATTAGCTGTTTTATTTTAAGCTAGCGGGTTCAGCAGACGTTGCCCATCCTGATAATAAGACAAACTGTACCTAAACCTTGCCCAAGAATCATTTTATATATTAGTGAAAACGACATGAAGATGCGTTCTGTAGTTTTTGAACTTATCGCGAACAGACATATAGACAGACGTGGAACGTTTTACACTATGTAGTGATAAACTGTTATCCGAGCATTCGTCTCTGTGAAGTTAATCAAAAATATGTTGTTCACTGTAAACATGCGCGTGTGACGTGCGCTGTAATGGACTCCAAGAAAAAATATAATTGAAAGTCATATATTTATATGTGATTTAAATTAAAGCAAGGTATAATAATAACTTAAAAGATAAAAGATTTAACACATATTGTTTTGATAATATTTAGCTTAATGTTTTCATTACTTTCTTATATAGTGTAAGTGAGCACTGAGGGTGATAGATAGATAGTAGTTTAAATTTCCAGTTATGTGGCTGATGATAAAACCCATCCCACATTATTAGTATTCACATATATAATGTACACGTTATCTGTTACAGTAGATGATGTGCGTGTGATACTTACAAATATTTTTGAAAGAGTATTATTGTAATTTACACTAGATGTGTTGTCACAATTTTAAATTACGCGTACGAAGCCGCGGGTAACAGCTAGTACTTTCATACATTTCCATCATATAGTAAGACTGTACCATCTATACAATTATTATAAAGAGGTAAAGTTTGTGACGTTGGGAGTTTGTGACGTTGTATGGGGTAATCTCAGAAACTACTTACTCTTACTCCAATTTGAGAAATTCTCTCAGTGTTTTATAGCCCATTTATTGAGGAAAGTTTATATATCATCACGCCAAGAACTATAAGAGCGAAGCACCAATGAAAAATGTTTCAAAATCGGATTTTTTTTCTCTTGAGAGCTTCCGCTGCATATTAGCAGTAGTTCCTGAGATTACCCCCTACAACGTCACAAATCACGTCACAGACGTTGCCTCATTATATACCTCATTAATATTAATATAGATTTAAGATTATACGCAACAAAAAAAAATATATGTGTACTCAATGATTTTGATGAAATGTACATATAAAATACCCCTTAAATGGATCTGAACAATTTAAATACTCATAACGCCTCAATAGTATATTGCACTCACGCAAAACCGGGGTAGGTCGCTAGTTATTATAAATAATGTTAGCGCAGAACGAGAAATATGTGACAACATGTAAGCAACGCTGATTACATTTATATTAAAAACAAAACAAGAGCTTAGTTGCTTCCACACACGCGAGAACTGAATCCCTAAGCCTTCGCTGTAATATATATGAAGATCTTATAATAAAGTGGGAATTCTGTTTGTATTTACCATCCGAAATGAAATCATAGTTTGGATGGGACATTTACAGATGTTTTTTTTTAATTATGATATACATTTAAATATATACCTAGACTACACTGAGATATATATATTCAGTGTCTATGTATAAAGCTTATCGTAATTTAACCGTAAGCAATTAACAAAACTTGTATGTATTACTTTATAAATTCTTTTTTTGAATTACTCTACTTAAAATTGTTATTTTAATAATTTCTATTAATAAATTCCTAAATGTTTTGACATATACCTAAAACTACAAATTTATTCTTCAATCACAAGCTTGCATTCAAAACACTCATAGGGTATCTAGGTATTTTTTTTAAATATCTTCCTGTTTTACATGTACAATATTTGATTAAAATTAGATTTAGGTTAGTTTGATATAAGTCCTTACAATTGAGTAGTTCCTTCTTTATTGTTATTATACGTAATAATTGTTAATGTTAGAAAATCCTAGGAAAAGGTAAAAATTTTGAGATAAAAATCTCCATACAAAAAGTGAAGGATAGAAAATACAGTAGAAAGATCCAATATTCCAAACAGTCCAATATTTTGACAGTTTTGACAGATTGACATTCAGTTGTTCAGTTCGCATTTCACTTAATTACATGGTTGTACAGTAAAGAGAAGATTTGGTCTCATTTTTTTTATTTGTAAACCCATGCGAACCTGACAGTGGTAGATAGTAAATAGAATAGATAGGTAGATACACGATCACCTCCACACACGTGCACGCCTACACGCTACACTTCTTGGTGGAAGGGTTATTTTTGTTAAATTTTTTTCCCTTATCGAACTGAAAAACTCAATTTTTCCGACAAAAAAATATATGGAGGAGTTGTTGAGGCGGATATGCTTGGTACTCATATACGTTTCAACAATTCAAACATATATGAATAGTTAGCTAGGTTAGCTAAGATAGGTCGCGATTTTGTATACAACGGGCAACAGCCAAGCCGAGGTGTGCCGTGCACCCTTGAGCTGGTTGCCAATATAAAATCGGCTGAGTGCCTTAAGCGCTCGCCTTAGTAGTCCGGTGAAGCTGTTAAGACCTTGCTAGGTCAATAGCGTAGTCAGATCGAGAAAAAAAAAAAAAAAGTAGATAGTTAAACATAAATATAAAGTATTTGTTAAATTTCTTTTCGGCAACGAATCCTCTAGATTATTACTGCCACTGTCAAGGAGAACAGAATAAGTGAACTATAATTACGTAAAACACTACCAATATTATAAAATATAGTGTCAAATAACACAAGATTATGAACAAACCTATAAACTCTACTACATAGCAGACTAACAATAACTCAAAAATAAAGTTAACCTGGAACAATTTTTTGTTAACCTTATTATCGCAAATTTGACTTGACAATGCTTGTGTTAACTAAATTAAAGTTTCTTTAGAGGAGGTTTTAATAAAACGAACTATTTACTTTTTAATTTCACAAGCATCACCATGAAGCAACTCTAGTGCGTAAAGAGATAACGTATGGACATATTTACCATAAGCAGATTTAAATATCTTGCTATAAATGCATATTTCTTGAAAGACTCTCCGTACACAGTAGCGATCTGTACACGCGAACTAATTAATATGGAATATCCATCGATTTATAGTGAAACAAGTTGAAGTTACGCGATACTCCTGCAGCTAAAGTACGGGATCGTAATTCGTCGAACTAAGTATTTCAGCACTTCAACGTATTCCCAATTTCCATTTTTAATATATTAATATACATAGTTAAAATTTTTGTCACCTAATCAATTTTCTTGCTTGAAAAAAATATTTTTTAACAATATATGGATATATAGACTTCGAAATATAAGGCGCCAAATAATCAATGAACAAAGTTCACCAAATTACCATAAATTCAAACAAATAACCAAATCAAATTAACAATGCAATGTGAAATATCTAGCGGTAACGTTCGGGTTGTTGTCTCGCTGACATTAACTTCGTAAACACTCGGCATTTTCCGACAAAGGGCCGTGTCAGGCTGCGCCTCCGCCGCGCATCACGCTTTACGTTATTGATTAATTTGCTTGTTAGGTGACGACTTGAAATTACTTAGGTATATTTACATTAGTTTAAGAACTTAGTTGCTATGATCAATAAAGTAAAAGGTTTATTATATTTTGCTTTTTAGTTTTTTCGGTGGTTTAATTTATTGTTAAAAAGTTTTTATTATTAACATCTGTATTAGTGAAAAACCATAAAGATTTAAGCGCCATACAAACGAAAATAGACCTTATGATGCAAAGGTTAGCAAACAGTTTGGCAGTATAAGGTTTAAAAAAATACTGGATTTATTACAAGATTTGAATAATTATAAATGATGTAATGTATAATTCCAATTATTATGCAAAATGTATTATTACATTATTATTTAATTTTTAAGAACTATTTTTTGTACTAAACCACGAAATGTCCAACTTAGCTATTGTATTTATACTTTTAGGTTAGAAAAGACATTTTACATTAAATACTGAACTAAATATACATTAAACTACTACAATATGAACATATCAAATTAAATATTGAATAATTTAGACAAATGAATATGATAACAATAATTTTCAGCCAATTAACTTTACTATTATTCTTTCTCCTTATTTCATATAAAACTTATTTCAAGAAAATATACAATATTTTATCGATCATAAGAAAAAAAAACGAAATATATTTTAAATTAGATATAATTTTTATGAAAATAATATCAAATACATGATAATATAAAAACCATATATAATCTGAATATAATTAAATATATTATTGTGACCATAGATTTATAGACTCATATGGTACATGTACTAAATGTCTTTGCCGATGGCGGGAAATTTAAAAATTTTTAAAAAAGTGCGCTGGGACCAATCTGTCCCAAAGCTAGTCTCCAGGTTAATAAAAGGTTTGTGCTATATATTTAGATATAAATCTTCGGTACCTAGCGCCAGGCTAGATTTTATTATTATTATTATTTATATTTCTATACAGGAATTAAAAAGAGTTATACTTCTTTGGTTCGAATATAAAAATAAATGTTTTTCCTGGAAAAATTCTTTTGAACCAAGGAAGTTCAAATGAAGAAATGAAATACTATGAACAAAATTTCACGAATGAAATTATGTATAAACTATAAAAACTATTATTAATATTTAATAGAGATTTTATATAATATTTCAAAAGAGACTGTTTATCAATTAACTGAATCTAATTTCTACATTTAATCTAAATCATAAAATCCTAAGAAAGTATAAAAAAGTAAAACAATAAGCTTTGCTCGATACAATGTGTACCTGTATATTTACATATTAAAATACAATCCGTTTCCCGTTACACCGTTGTCCACAAACTATACCATGACGTACAAAAAAAAAAACAAACACGGACATAGATACTATAGAGATATTATCGCTCGGTAGTCCTTGTACGTAATCGTATACGTTTTCGGCGATCGTTCGAGAAGATTCTTTCAGAAATTATTTAATGGTTTATTTTATATAGTTATCTTTATTTCTTCTACGAACGTAATGTGAGAAAAATAGTATATCGGTTACAACAATTAATAACTACTTGAGAATAAAAATCTAGCATACCCGTTAATTTACCCCTTACTTAAGTTTTATTTTGTACTGACCTCGAATGGAAGCCATGAAGTGTGGCACCAAAGCACTAAGAAGTAGTTCCAATTAATTTGTAATACGTTCGTAATAGTTAGTGTGGATGAAACTCTCAATCAACACTTGTCTGAATGTAATCCATTGAAGCCTATACAAAACCGGATTCTGGAAAAGCACGTAGGTATTGCTCCCAGATGAGGAACGAATGCTCTTTTTTTTAATCAAAGGAGGCAAACGAACATGTGAGTCACGTGATGTTAAGTGATCACCACCGTCCATAGACACTAGCAACATCAGGGGAGTCACAAGTGTGTTGCCAGCCTGTATATTGAAGGGGGAGTTTGAATGGAAGGGAAGGGGGAAGAGAGGTGGTGCTCCGACACTCTTACTAACCGAACGAACCGTAACAATGCAAGCTTGTTACTTCACGTCGATTTTCTGTGAGAGGTGTGGTAACACCCCGGACGAGCCAACCCATTCATGCTGAAACCAGAAATAACTTCAGCGTGGCTCTACCACCTATATAAAAAAATCTTGACTAAAATGCAGCTCTTAAATGCTATAGCACTAGGCTTCAGTATTATAGGACGATCACAGTAGATCATTACTGGTTATATGAACCTAATAACATGGGTCCCATACTGGACTAAAAACCATCAACTAATCCTTCATAGCCTCATCGTTACTCATTTAAAAAGCATGTTTAAATGTGAAAGTCAACCAGTTACCTAGAGCCCCGGAAACGGGACTTGTTTGTGTTTCAAATGCTTATTATTTATTTCTGAAAACATTAACATTATTATTAAGTGTAAATGAGAGAAAAGATACATTTAAAAATACCCGAGAATATGAACGCACCGGTGTCGTATTAAATTGGATGTCCCACGCGTATTCGGTGTAAGTTTTCATCAATTTATAGGTCTCTTGATATCGAATGTGAGCCGTTAACTGTGCTTGTTAGAAGAACTTCTTTTAATTTATTCTTGTTTATAGCTCCTTTGGTACATCCTTATACAACGTTCTTAATTCTATGAAATGTCACATTTTCTACTGTATTACTATAAGCTTTATAATGATCAACCTTAGCAAGTGGTTGAGAATAATAACTCCTTAAACCTAACAAGACGACTGAACCTTTCATGCGACTAGAAATTATATTGAATTACTAGCTGTGCCCGCGACTCTGTCCACGTAAAACCGTATGTAAAAAAGCAGCGATTAATAAAGTTATCTGAATGCAAAAAGTCCATTTACTTTTCTACTTTTCTCTCTTACATAGGTCGCGTCGTCATTTAAAGTACAATAATGTTTGATAGACCAAACCGATGTTAATGAAACAAAGACTAAATGATACGAAGATGTCCGGTGAAGCTGTTAAGACCTTGCTAGGTCAATAGCGTAGTCAGTTCAAGAAAAAAAAAATGATATGAACATTTTCTTTACGATTTTCTTGAAAAGGTTTTATAATGAACTCAGTATTTAGCAATAGTATGTTTTCAATTGTTTAGGAAGACAGACAAAGACATTTCTAAAATTGATTGAAATATATCTTATTACCTATTCCTAGACACCTGCTCTATTTTTTTTTTTTTTGCAAAAATCTAGATTAGTACTGACATCAAGCAATGGTTTGATGGTCATATGCAACTAGAGGCCTATGCTTATAAATTGAACATCGCACTATGTGAATCGGATTACTATGTGGGAAAATCAAATATGTAGGTAAAACGGGGTTGGACAGAATATGTTGCCAGGTAGGATAATGATAACAAAACTAAATTAGCGGAGTGGTGGGGACGTATAGGTAAATGAAACATTGAATGCCTGCTAACTCGATGATTATAAATATTATGAAAATTAACGTAAAACCTAGATAAGATTAGGATTAGCAATTAGTATAGTCTGAAAATAATGAAATAGTGATAGTACACTGTAGAGACAAGAAACGATAAACCAATTCGCTAAATTATGTCATTAGAAAGACACGTAAGGTTTTCTTTCGTTGCAGAGAGTAAAACGCTTTTTTTTTGAACTAACTACGCTATTGGCCTTGTAAGGCCTACATAGCTTCACCGGATTACTAAGACGAGCGCTTAAGGCACTCAGCCGATTTTATACAGGTAACATGCTCAAGGGTGCACGGCAAACCTCAGCTTGGGCTATTACCGAGGAATACCCGATCTGACCTAGCTAAACTATTCTAAACTATTCATACATATATTTGTTGTAGAAACACTACATATGTTTGAAGAAATTTACTTGCAAACCTCTTTAGATTTAGCTTTTTCTAAAGTTGCGAGGTAGCAATTAAGTTTATTAGTCCGGTGAAGCTGTTAAAACCTTGCTAGGTAATTTGTGAAGTTATAATACTATCGTATATTAAGATTCATAAATAAAACTATTTCAAATAGAGCCAAAAGTGCTTTGCGATACCTGTATTTGATTTTCATAAAAATGCCAGAGAATTAATACACGAAGTTATAAAGACTACTAGTCAGCTGCATTTTCTTAAAGGAGCCAAGAAAACGGTGTCCAATCACATGCTATCTACTGAGGACATACCTTTGAAATAAAAATTAAAAAAAAAAAATTTTCCCCTCTCCCTTCCATCCCCCAAACACAGGCTGGCAACGCACTTGCGACTCCTCTGAGATTTCTAGTATCTATGGACGGCGGTGATCGCTTAACAACAGGTGACCCGCATATTCGTTTGCCTCCTATACGATATAAAAAAACAACAAAGAGTTTGCTTAAATTTCATTTAAAAATGAGTGTGTGTGCGTTTATTTTGTTCATCAGTTAGATATTATGCCTAATTTTTGTTAGCACTTACATGAATATTTCTGATATAGTGCGATCAATATAAACTAGCTGTCAAGCGATTGTTATTCTTACTTACTTATACTTCTTACTTATTCTTACTCACCAAATATATATGTACAATTTAAAAGCAGAATCAGGTCATGTGTCAATCAGAATCAATTTAAAACCAGAAAAGGTTACTATTAAATTGAACTCGTGTAAAAGTTTAAGTAACATCATTACGCTTTTATGGGCAGGTTAACCAGAAAACTCACTTTTATTGAAACTTAGAAGCCTAGTTTCCGTCGACCACTGTGTCAGATTTCCAAAATGAGAGTGGTAAACATCCAGGCCGGTTTAAAAACACACATGTTGTGGTACTCTCGCGTTATTCTTCATTAGCGTAAGCTACGGCTAATCCGTCGATATTCAAACCTACATCAATTCAATAGACGCAATATCCAAACACACAAACTACTAAATCACCATAGCTTCAAGATAGGTTATGTTTATGTCATAAAAGTACATTATGGGCAAAAATATAAATGCTTTTTTTCTCTTTATTTGTATTCGGGATTTGGTCACAAATTAGCCATGTCACCCCAGTGATTATTATTATAATTAAGCGTGCACTTTTGATATTCAATAAAAATAAATTATAACAGTTTTTAATACCAGACATAACCAGCTTATAAAGCACCTCGGATGTCGGTAACGCAAGAATGCTATTATAGAAACCGACGGATCTCAATTGGTCATTAATTTGATTTTAGAGTGCCAATCTTGGAGCTTGAATACGTATACCTTCTTTCGTGATATGGTAAACATCTACAATACTGCATCTGTCGCAATTCGATGAAGACTTTACTGCTATCAGATACAATAAAGTATAGATGTGAGAAATAAAGAAGTAAGCATATAAATATATTATACAGTCTTATCCATATAATATGTCCATTGAAAGTTCATAACGGAGCGCAGCTTGGATAAAATTGCTCGTGGCATAAAGGGAAGCTGGCGGATATAGGAAATCTCTCAATACCAGCCGGTGGATTTGAGCTCAAAGGTATGGCTCCTGTCCAGCGAGTAATAACGTCGGATATAAAGGTATCTTTACGTACTATAAAGAGAAATTATGATATATATTTAATAATAAAACATCTCTGATTTGAGTTTCTTAAGTGAATTAAATCTTTTTGGAAAAGTACCCGATCGAGTTTCTCGCCGGTTCTTCTCGATGACTGGGTTGTTTTCCGAACTGGTGGTAGTTTTGACATTCATAAATACCTTATTAGGGCCTAAACTAGATAAATTATTTTTAATTTCCCAACTCGAAGATTTTTACTAGGATCTATCCTGATTTCGATGTACTCCAAAATAATGTAAGCACACTAAGCCTAGAGCTGTTCCCATGGTATCCTCAAGAGTATTACTAATCGAGATGTTCTTGGATCGTTTTAAATCATTTTGTCATATCATATCAGATAACAGTCAAACGCAAAAACCTATAAAATACAATATAAAATGAAATCCTAAGAGTACAAACATAAAAGAAATAAGGTTAACAAATTACAATAATTTTAAGTAAATGAAAAATATAATTTACGTGTAACCATTTCAGTATGTTTTTTCAATATCTATCTATAGCGTTTTACTAGTCAGCAGGAATACTCCCATCTGAAATGACCAGTCCGTTGGAGTTCAACGCTATATAAATAGAAACAATGGAACAATTGTACGTTGAAAATTTGCTATGGTCGGTCTTCTTCGTAATTGCAGCCTCCGTAAATATTCATCAAGTTTTTTTTTTTCGAAATGACTTCGCTATTGACCCAGCAAGGTCTTAACAGCTTCACCGGACTACTAAGGCGAGCGCTTAAGGCACTCAGCCGATTTTAATTTTGGCAACCAGCTCAAGGGTGCACGGCACACCTCGGCTTGGCTGTTGCCTGTTGCATGGAAAATCGCAACCTATCTTAGCTAACCTAACCTAACTAACTATTCCTATATGTATGAGTTGTTGAAACGAATATGTGTACCAAGCATACACGCCTCAACAACTTCCCCATATATTTATTATCGGAAGATTGAGAGTTTTTCAGTTCGATAAGGGAAAAAAAGTAAACCCTTCCACTTCCATCTGTAAGCGTGTAGGAGTGCACGTGTTTGGGGGTGATCGTGTAGTGTTGTAGCGGTGATGTATATTTGTGTGTCACCGTATCGCGCAAGCAACGCACTCAACTCCCTACCGAGGGATCGAACCTAGGCTTGAGCCGCTGCCGTGGGAGGCCTAATCGGGTTGGGGGGCCTAATCGGGTGATATTCATCAAGATTAACTGGGATTAACCCGTTAAAGGACATTTCTACTGAGACTATTTCCATAAATGTTACTTTTCACGTTTCCGTAAACTCATGGTTCAGATCAAGATATTTCTTACCTGCTTCAGCTTTTTTTAAATATTTAAGCATCAGATCTATATTATATAGGTATTCTTTGTAACGACTTATGTGTTATCTTAGTAACACTTCGAAGTTAAGCTCAATCGTATTATTGTAATTTTTAATTATTCTTATTTCTGTATTCTTTGATTATTTGCACTACATATAATAGAATATGCTTTGTGCAATAAAGTATGTACGATTCAAAAAACAAAAGAATGTATATTTAAGGCAATACAATCAATTACAAATCAAAACTGCCAAAGTGAAACTCGGGGAAAACACGAGAAAACAGTGAAAATAAGCAATACGAACAAAACATTGATTAATGACGGAATGCACTCGAAAACAAACTGTCGAAGTTCTTCAAATTCCCAATACAAACGTCAGTGGAAGCTAAAGAAAATAATGGTTTCCTTTATGGAGGCGCTTACTTGAACCGATTAGTGATGGGCCACTCAGTATGGGAAATATATCGATAATTCAACCACCAGAGTTACTCATTAAAAATATAAATAAAAAAATAATAAATTTCATGTACAAATTCTGAATATTTTGTAAGCAGTAGAGCTATGCTGAAGCTATTATTGGTTTCGGCATGAATGGATCGGCTCGTCCGGGATAGTACCATCCTCTCACAGAAAACCGACGTGAAAAAACAATGCTTGCATTGTTGCGTTTCGTTCGGTCAGTGAGAGCGCCGGAGACCCATCTCCCTTCCCCTGCCCACTCCTCTCCTCTAACCCCTCTCCCTTTCTCTCCACTCCCCCGAACACAGGCTGGCAACGCACGTGCGACTCCTCTGGGGTTACTAGTGTCTATGGACGGCGGTGATCTTAACAACAGGTGACCCGCCTTTTTGTTTGCCTCCTATATGATAAAAAAAATGTGGTAAAACAGTAATAATCTTAGAAATAACTAAACCAATATTGGTGAGACATTTATTGACCGATAGAGAACTTAAATACGATTAGGTAATACAATTAATAGAAACTGAGAATTTTCGACTAATTTAGATATTGTTAAAACTTTTACTAGGTTTTATATTTATTCAAGCTGATCTCAAAAATACTTGATTTAATTTTGAAGACAATTATTGGCTGATTTATCACTTAAGTGAAGTTAGGTCATAAAATTTTTACATATATCTAAAATAACTTTTTCAAATGCAAGCAATCTTTGTACTACCCTTATTTTCAAACTTCTTTGTTATTTTATTTATCTGAAATGGTTTTGATTGGTTTATACTATAAAATATATTGCATTAATGATTATAAATTATAATGCAGATTATAGACAAATAATACAAAATGTAATTATAAATCTATTTATTTAAATAAAATTGAAATGATTTTTGTTCGTGCGGGTTAATGTTCCGAATAGCTAAACTAATTTTGCTGAGATTGTACTAACAGACCGAAGATTTTTTTATGAATATAGCATTACACAATTATAAGATCTAATATATATTACTTAAAATCGGTTAAAGGATTACAGGGAATGGCAGTAACGATAAAATTCACTAAAACACTTAGTTGTCACGAAAAAATAAACCTTTCTCTAGTCTGGGGGTAAATTTCGCTCCCGCACACCAGATTAGGCTCCCTCCGGCAGCGGCACAAGCCTAGGTCAAATTCCCTTGGCGTGGAACCTTTGAGTACGCTACTCGTGCGATAGAGTGACACAAAATCTTACATCACTGCAACAACAGTACGCTTACACATGAAAGTGGAAGGGTTTTGTTTCTTTCACGTATCGAAATGAAATAGTTTGGAAAATTATCCGATACGAAATATATGTAAGAGTTGTTGAGGTATCTATGTTTGGTACACATATATGCTCCAACAACTCATATATGTATGAATAGTTAGCTCAGGTTAGCTCAGAGAGATCGCGAATTGCACGTATCAGGCAACGCTACGCTAGTTGCCCAAATAGAATCGGCTGAGTGCCGCAAGCACTCGCCTTAATAGTCCGGTGAAGCTTTTTTTTTATCGAAGCATGACATAGTGACTGCACTATGCCTGATGTTAAGCATAGTACAATCCAAAAACATCGGCAACCACCGAGAGACAGATTATCCATCGACGGTTGCCGCTGTCATGCCGGTCATAATGACGAAAGTCACCCGGTACTGGATATGCACAGGCTGATCCCGAAACGCGACGCGCAGAAGCGAGTCTCTATGACGGGCTTTTTCGCCATATGCATGGTGGTTGCGACCCAGTAGGGCTGTAAAACCCTACCAGCCCGCTTTCGCCATTGCCTCGTTCGTTATTCAGCAGGGTGCACCACGAGCAGGTGAGGTTGGCTTGGGTGTCTCAAGTCTTAAGATGTTACTCGACACCCCTTACACCCCAAAAGCTGTTAAGACCTTGATGGGTCAATAGTGTAGTCAGTTCGAAAGAAAAAAAAACCTTTCTTAAAATATCATATGACATTAATATAAAACAGGCCTCCTATGGAACAACACTAGACATTAGACTTAATGTCATACTAATTTAAATCTTAATGTAAGCGTATACAGTTAAAATTTCATTGGTACCTTAAATAGGGTAAACGCTCTCCAAAGTTGACACAAGATTTTCCTTTACTCCCAAGGTTTTGTTACTTTTTTTTAGGTAGCGGGAAACGGAAGTTGCGTATAGGGACGTGTGCTTCCTCTTTTTTTGTTGAGAAATTGTTTCGGTGCCATTAAGCCGTTGACAGATCGCCTTACTTGAGTAATGTCGTGAGATTGTTGCGAGGAATTATTGGAGGGTAAACACGTATTTATTTGAACAATGCTACGTAGATAGGGGCTGTAGGAAAAATGAATACTTTATAGTGTGTGTGAATAGTCGAATATGAATTGGTTGTATTGTTAAAATACATCATCTTACAACTTGTTTCATTTATTTATTTTGAGATTTTTGACAAGAAAACTTCTGTAAGGCGCGTTGAGCATTTTTTTTTTTCATGAGGTTTATGTATACTGTTTTATTATCAGGGTGGGTCGACGTCCGCTGACCCGCTAGTTTTAAATAATTAGGAATATAATTAATTTCAAAATTCAAAAGAGAACACAGTTATTTCATCGTTTTGAGGTTTCACTTACGTTATGTTTTATTTTTATATCAGCCTCATAGCATTTGCAGTTTATTTTTCTCATGAAAAAATAAAAAAATATAAGAATTAAGCAATAAAATACAGATAGTAGTTATATAAATAAAATGATTATTTTCCGCTTGGTTAAGGATTAAAAAATGTAAAAATATTGATTGAATCCAAAAAATAAATAGCTTTGAACCATCTTCCAGAATTCCCGCATTGAATGATCATAGTCTTACACCAATGTCTTTGTTGGTTTCGACATGATTGAGCCTCAAAGAAAATGTACAGAAAACAGGAGTATGGCCGGTTAAGCGAGCAGAAAGCTTCTATATGTAATCTCACTTATTTATCTTTAGAAATATCGTCAATTGTATTAGCAAAAATAAACAAAAACTTAAATTTCATTTATATACAGATACGAACTGATATACTGATATACGCATAATGATTCACAAAGAATAATTGTAGACATTAATATCATGACGTTAATGTTACAGGTTATAGGTTTTTTATGTATAAAAAACTAGTTATATAAGGCCCTTGGACTCATTATCATTATATATTTTTATTAATTAAGCCTCATAATTAATCTTGTCGAAAAACAAGCCGAAGAACACGCCTATATATAAAAGAAGCTCCAAATGATAAACCGTGTCGTCAATTTAAATCACCGCAATACGTTAGTAAGAGAATCAATATTCTCACAGTAATTTATGTTGTAAAATCACACGCGCAGTTTATCACTAAGCCCGTACCCATATTGCATACTTAAGCATCGTTCTACTTAAGTCTATGCGTTCTACACGTTTTAATAGCAATATAAGAGAGTGGTCTTAGTGAATGACCTTTAGCGAGCTACTGAAAATAAAGTAATGGTAAAACAAAACATTTTTTTCTAAGAGATACCGTTATTTTAAGTTTGTTATGCAGATAACTGATTTACTCTACAATAAAATCACTTATCATGTAAAGCAAGTTTTTAAAGGATTTTGAATCAAATAGAAAATGCTATTTGGATGAGTATTTTAAGTCTATTTAATTAAAAATCAATTCTTGAATGTAGCTGCATCGTTTTATAATGACTACACTTATTTGGCTATTTTTTTTTTTGTATGTTTGTAACTTTCAGGACCAAGTTTGAAAATATTTGAAAAATCATATGAAAAAATAAAAAAGTGGGTTTAATTATCTTTATGTTAAAAAAGTAAGTGACTCTGATACAGAAGATGGTAGAGCTATATTTAAATAGATTGAAAGATTGACGTTAGCATTTTATTTCACTGCATTGAATTTTATTTGAAATTTAATTACATTTTGGGAAATAAAAACAAATATTTTGTATTCTGTAATTTTCATACGAAATAAATTTTTTTACAAACATTTTATTTTTTGTTACAAACATTTCAAAGTTCTGTTGTAATTAATCACCTAAAGTACAATTTAATTGTATCTAACTATATGGAACAGTCGGTTTCAGATATTTTTCTTTGTTTAATAATTGTAAATTGATACAGGCATCTTTATGTAGACTCAATTTTGTTACCACTGGATATCTTTGATATGTTTCTTAAGTGTATGATCATTATTAGTTTTTCTTACTTTAGATTATATTCCTTTTTTATTTTTTTAACCGACTTCGAAAAAGGAGGAGGTTATATGTTCGGGTGTATGTATTTTTTTTTTTTATGTATGTTAATCGATATCTCCGTCAGTTGTGAACCGATTTTAATGATTCTTTTTTTGTTTGATTCGGCTATACTCCAAGGTGGTCCCATATAAATTTGAATAAAATATTCAACCCCTAAGAGGGTTAAATATCGTTTATTTGATTTTCACCCAGTTCGTGTCTACGTATTTTCGTGTACTTGAACCCGATTTCAACAATTTTATTTGAAATTTGATAACTGGGAATGGTGTTCTTGAAATTTAAAAAAAATCCAACCATAAGGGTTGAAAATAAAGGGATGAATAAAGCTCATATGAATAAATGAACTTCCCCATAAGCTAATTTTAATGAAAACTTGGAATAACCTGTTGTAATGATAAGAATATCATTTAATCAATCCTGAGTTGATCATGAAAATGAAGAATGGAACTCCTCAACGGCTTACAGCAGCTATCTTGTGTTTGGGTACATAAGACTCGTTT
The DNA here is from genome assembly GCA_014332785.1 of Antheraea mylitta. NCBI lineage: Eukaryota > Metazoa > Arthropoda > Insecta > Lepidoptera > Saturniidae > Antheraea > Antheraea mylitta. The sequence continues at coordinate 938,462 of JACEII010000016.1, forward strand.
GACGAGGACTTACATGTGGGGTTATGACTGTTGAGGCAAATTCCGTGAAACGGACATTAGGAAAGATGAGGTTCTGGAATTCGTTCACAATCAACCTAATTTGACCAGTTGGATCTAGTACGGTGTAATATCATGTTTGTTTGTCAAGTTATGAACTTATTTTATAATTAATTAGAACCAGATAAATATATTTATATACACTAAAAATGGAAAAATAAAAATTTTTACAAAAAAAAATTGAACCGACTTCGATATCAAAACCCATACGGCACTGAAAAGCGAAAAATAAATACATTATTAATTCAACCAAATAAAATAAAATATGAATATTTGCGCTACCTAATAATATATTGGAAGTCGGTGCCAACCTAAATTTCTAATTTGTTGTAGATATAAAAAAATATATTACACTATACAAATAGACGCGAGAGTGGACCTAAACGTTCTATGTAGATGATATGAAATATTGTTGGCACCGATTTCAAATATATTATTAGGTAGCGCAAATATTCATATTTTATTTTATTTGGTTGAATTAATAATGTATTTATTTTTCGCTTTTCAGTGCCGTATGGGTTTTGATATCGAAGTCGGTTCAATTTTTTTTTGTAAAAATTTTTATTGTATAATGTTTAGCAAACCTATTCTCGTTATCGTTTGAGCCTCCATTCAAAATCAACGCTGTACTCACTAAATGATTACCACTTCTTAGGCATTTTTGTCTCTATATATTTTAATTGCTTAATGCTGTAACATTTAGCTTCAACAATAAAAACTTTTTCTTTCTTTTAAATGACCTATATCAATTTCTAAATTACATGTATTTAGATTTGCTCAGGCTGAATTAGACTGACATTATTTAGCAACGGGAAGTATCCCCAATATTTGTACAAACGTTGGCACCAACATCACAATGACAGCAGTGCCGTTCAATGTTTACTAAATCGCTATCGTATCTACCCGCTACCTCATATATAATATAACCATGGTAAGTTCAGAGTTCATCAGATGTAAGTCTACGGTCGAATTTTATCACAATATTGTTATCTCTTGAAAATGACAGGCTTAATGCTTCGGCAGACACACGGCCGTATTAATATTGTAATTTTCAATACGCTTCTATTGATTTATACTGTTTAGAACGTGACCACGAGTTCTGTAATTGAATTATATAATTTATGTTGTACTATCTAGTTTATACGTTTGTGGGAGAGAAACAAGTTTCAACGAAGTTTTTGACTGTGACGAATGGATACAATTAGTGTTTTATGATGAAATTAGGTATTTATTACACATTATTATGTTACACTATTATTTATACGAGGACAGCTGTGTTATTAAACACAGGTACTAGATTTATTTATTTATGCAAGCGTTTTAACTCGTCTTGTTTTTTTAAGCAGCATTATTTCAACTCGTTATTTTATTCCTTTTAGTATTTTATAATTTATATAAATGTTACCGATAAATCATATAATTAATTATTTTTTAGATCCCAATTTTAATTCTATATATTAAACGCTATAATGAGTTTGTTTAATTATTACGCTTTCAGGCATTAACGATTCGGATTACCATAAAATTTTACGTATATGTTGGCAGAGATCCAGAAAAGTATATAGAATAGCTTTTATCTAAAAAAATGTATTCTCGATTCTTTTTTCTCAAACTGACTACGCTATTGAACTAGCAAGGTCTTAACAGCTTCACCAGATTACTAAGGCGAGCGCTTAGGGCACTCAGCAGATTTTATTTGACAACTAGCTCAAGGGTACAAGACACACCTCAACTTGGGCTGTTGCCTGATACATGCAATTCGCGACCTATCTGATCTAACCTAAGCTAACTGTTCATACATATATGAGTTGTTGGTACATATATGTGTACCGAGCATATATACGTCAACAACTCTTATATATATTTCATATCGGATAATTTTCTAAATTATTTCAGTTCGATAAGGGAAAGAAACAAAACCCTTCCATTATCACGTGTAAGCGTGTATGCGTGCACGTGTGTGAGGTGATATGAGTAATGTTGTTGCAGTGATGTAAGATTTTGTGTCACTGTATCACGCGAGCTATATTCTTACCGAGGAATATATCAAATCTACACTAATGTCAGCGAAGGTGCGACTAATAGCCCGTTGTACTAATATTACAAAATTATAATTATGTACAAAATTTCGTAAACCTTGATTTTATTATATTATAGGAGGCAAACGAAAAGACGGGTTACCTGATGTTAAGTGATCACCGCCGCCCGCTGGTGGAGGCGTACCTGGAAGGCAGGGAGGTCGCCTACGTGGACGGCGATGGGCGAATGATCCGGCGGGCGACAGAAAGAGGAATTCCACAGGGGTCGGTCCTGGGACCGCTCTTGTGGAACATGGGCTACGACTGGGTGCTCCGCGGCGTGCTCCCATACGGAGCGCGCTTAATCTGTTACGCGGATGATACCCTAGTCGTAGCCCAGGGGGGTGAATGGAGGGAGGTGGAGCGCCTGGCCACGATGGCCACAACTCTCGTGGTCAGGCGCATAAGGAGGTTGGGCCTCAGGGTGGCCCTTGAGAAGACCGAGGCCATACTTTTTCATGGGCCTCGGCGGGGGCCACCACCTGGGGCCCACATAATGGTGGAGGGCGTCCGAATCAGGGTGGGGGCCCAAATGAAATACTTGGGCCTCACCCTGGACGGGCGCTGGCGTTTCGAGCCTCATTTTGCGGGGCTCGGACCGCGAATTGCTGGAGCGGCGGCGGAACTCGGCCGGTTGCTCCCCAATGTAGGGGGGCCGGGTGCCGGGTGCCGTCGACTCTATATGGGAGTCGTGCGGGCGATGGCAGCCTACGGGGCACCGGTGTGGGCAGACGTAATGCGCAGCGCACAGTGGCACTGAGGGCGATCCGGGCATACCGCACGGTGTCCTCGGCGGCGGCCTTTACGCTTGCCGGCTCCCTTCCTTGGGAGCTGGAGGCAGGGGTTCTCGCCGCCGTGTACAAATTCACGGCGGCGAGGAAACGTAGTGGGGAGCCCCCGGCTCCCAGGGAGATAGAAGTCAGGAGGCATGAGTTGCGGGAGGGGGCAATTAGGAGGTGGATGCAGGACCTGGCGGACGCGCGCTTTGGAACGTACACCGTTGACGCCGTCCGCCCGGTCCTACGGGAGTGGATTAATAGGGAGTGGGGCTCCCTGACGTTTAGGCTGGTGCAGGTACTGACCGGACACGGATGTTTCGGGTGGTACCTGCACCGGATCGCTCGCAGGGAGCCGACCGCCGCTTGTCACGAGTGCGGTGCTGAGGAAGATACCGCGCAGCACACGCTTTCCGAGTGTGTTGCGTGGGAGCGACAGCGCCGCACTCTAACGGCGGCGGTAGGAAGGAATTTGTCGCTGCCGAGTGTGGTCTCCGCCATGCTCGGCAGCGAACAGGCGTGGCGAGCAATGGCCTCCTTCTGCGAAGAGGTCATCTTGCAGAAGGAGGCGGCGGAGAGGGCCCGCGAGGTGGATCCTCTGAGTGGCCGTCTCCGCCAACGGAGGACCGGCAGGAGGAGGCGGCGCTTTGCCCAACTCCTCCTGCCACTGTAGCCGGACCTGAGGGGATGGGCGGGGGGGGCTCATCTCCTCATTGCACAGGTCCGGCGGACGAGGGGAGGCAGCTGGTGTGTACCCAGTCTGCCTCTCTATAGGTAGGAGCTCGGCGGCCACCTTCCGCCGGGCGGACCGTTGGGGCGGCTTTACAAGGTTGAGTAGCAAGTACGATCCCTTGCCGCCCCAACAATTACGGTCTGACGGTACACCGTGGGGTTTTAGTCCGTGCGAGCCCGGGAGGATGGGTATCCATAAGGGATTTCCCCACGTTAAAAAAAAAAAAAAAAAAAAAAAATCACCGCCGCCCGTAGACACTAGCAACACCAGGAGAGTCGCAAGTGCATTGCCCGCCTGTGTTGGGGGGCATGGGAGGTACTGGAAAGAGGAGAAAGGAGGTGCGTCTCCGGCGTTCTCACTGACCGAACGAAAAGCAACAATACAAGTACTGAAAATGTGCGTGCGTGGGTGTTTCTCTGGGTCGGGTGGTTCAAATACTAATATTCATCTATATAGGTATAAACATTGATCAATATGAGTGAACTTTGATGTGCATGTAATTATATGTAAGTTTTCACGTCTATCGTATGGTATATTGTTGAAAAATAAACGATTATTTTCCAAGGTATTCTGATATATATAGTATCAATAATCATCCAATTATATGTTAGTTTTCCTGTAAATTGAATACAGATTAAGATTCCCGTAGAACAAATTACTTCATTGTTAACAGAATATAGTGTAACGAGTCTTATCCAGCCTCTTTTTTTTAAAAGTGTCAAAAAAACGGTAAAATTTTATATAATCTTATTCAATCTCTAGGTGGTAGAGCCACGCTGAAGCTATTAGTGGTTTCAGCATGGCCACGTGAAGTAACAGTTCTTGTATTGTTGCTTTTAGTTCGATCAGTGAGAACGCTGGAAGCCCAACTCTTCGCCCCTCTCCTTTCTCCCTTCCCTTTTCCCCCAATTCCCCTCCAAACACAGTCTGGCAAAGCACTAGCGGCCCTTCTGGTGTTGCTAATGTCTATAGACGTCGGTGATCACTTAACATCTAGTGACCCGCCTATTCGTTCGTCAAATGGAACCGAGTAAACCCGACTCATTGTCACCGTCCCGAGCGTGACGGTCCACCTGCGGTCAGTACCTACGCAGTGCGCGTTTAAAAGTTTTCCCTTAAAAAGACACGTGAGTGCGGACTTTTGTTCAGGCTTTTTTAGAATCTATAACTTTATATTGCATTATTTTAATGCGTCTCATAAGGCTTAGCCAGCGTCAGCGACTTTAGAGCCAGATTTTTTATGATTTTTACTATACCGATTTTTTTCTTTTTTCTATAAATATAATATACATATAAACCTTGCAACATTACGTGTCAGAACATAAAGGTTATTTAAAAAAACATGACTCGAAATAGGGTTGTCAAGTATCCGGAACAACGCGTGACCGCTTGTAATTGGCATCGGCTGATGGATGAGCCGACCTCTCATTACAACGGCACCGACTAAACTGTACGTTTTGCTAACTTAATTCCAATGGTAAATACGTATACATTTCTCGAGATGTTGATTTTCTCAACAGCATAACTATTTAGGTTTTTTTTTATATCATATAATAGTCAAACGAACAAACGGGTCACCTTTTGTTAAGGGATCATCGCCGTCCATAGACACCAGCAACCCCAGAGGAGTCGCAAGTGCGTTACCAGCCTGTGTTTGGGGAAATGGAGAGAAAGGGACAGGGGTTAGACGAGATGGGAACGGAGAGGGGAAGAGGAGAGGGGAAGGGAGATGGGTCTCAGGCGCTCTCACTGACCGAACGAAACGCAACAATGAAAGCACTGTTACTTCACGACGGTTTTCTGTAAGAGGGTGGTGCCCTCCCCGGACGAGCCGACCCATTCATGCTGAAACCAATAAAAGCTTCAGTGTGACTCTACCACCTTCAAATCATTGTTTTTTTTATTTTCAACTCAAAAAACATCTTGACAGCCCTCAGAGAAAAAAAAATATAAATTAGTCGGTAATAAGCAAATGCCAACTTATTTTAGAACACTGCAATAAAACATATCAATACATATGTGTAGATGACACGCGATAGAAGTGAAATCTTAAAAAAAGATGTACATAAAAAGTACTCGTTAATAATACACCACGCTGGTTATTGCAACTTATCCAAGGAATTTGTAAAATATAGGTGTATACGCACACGTACTAACATACGCACAAACATACATAAGTATGTACAAAGCTCTATAACGAAAGCAATTCCTATGTACCTACTGTAATATATTGATTATATGAGACCGCGAATATAAGAAACACAGTTTAATGTATTCTATCCCGTTCTCTCACACATGAAAACATGCAGATGTTATATGTTTGTCTCTTTTTAATGTGACTTTTTGTTCTATCGGCTTTCAAATCACAACGAGGCTAGAGCAATTTTCGCTTTAAAGATCCTAATCAGGAATTACGAGTCGGAACATTAAGCTATAAAAATTTAACTAACTACACTATAAATTTCATATAACAGAAACGAAATCTGTCGAAACCGACATATTTACAAGTTATCCACTAATGTAATCGACAACAAAATGCCGTTTTAACAAATCAACGTAGTAATTTACACATTGTTATAGCTAATTCTATTCAAAAAACTCAACCCGTCTAGTCTTATACAGCTTGTGTGAAGGAAGCATAGCCCAGTTTACTTAATGACTAACCAAAGTGGGATATACGAGCACCATTAGAGTTATTGGGTGTGCCGTCAAGAATTCACTTTCTTAAAAACCTAGCTAAATAATTAGTCGCTGAATATAATCAAATATATCGCGTAGCTTGATTCGGTAAAGCCCATTGGTAACACGATCGAACATTATTCATAGAATGTTAGTTTAAATCAGTATGCACAAAATCAGTATTTCGGTGAACAAAATGATTAAGCCATCACGGGACGCCTGGCAGATGTGAAACATCGAAATTGTAAATCGCTTAAGATCTTTTTGCCGCGAGTCATTTGAAAACTGTAAACTTCTACGCTATTCACTATAATGACATACAGTAAGGGCGATTTTGATCTACATTCGATTGCCAATATTATTAGCATATGTTATTGGACAAAGCTTTAAAAATATTCCATTATATTTTAATAATCGATAAAAGCTAAAAATGATTACTGTCGGTTATCCTTAGGAGATATCTAGCTATTAGTATTAAGTACTTTAATGTATGTATTTTTAATTATAATTCCTCTCATAAGGTGTAGCCAGGGTTAGCAATATAAAACATGCTAACAACTGTCGATTTTGTCCGTGCGTTTTAGATATGTTACTAGCGGGCCCGGCAGACGGTATCCCGCCCTGATATAAAAAATAAACCTTTACAAATGATATAACTTAACCTTTCTCATAAACCACTTTATGTATTGGTGAAAACCGCGTGAAAATCCGTTCATTCGTTTTTGAGCTTATCGCAAACAGACAGACTTGGCAAAGGATTTTGTTTTATACTAACAAAATAGTGGCCGTCTTGTTAGAACTTTTCAGGGAGTTTTTGCCGCAAGTAACAATTCATGCCCCATCGTATTATTTTCTATCCATTTCACTTGTGCATGATAACTAAACTATATTACATAAAATACCACTAATACTACAAAATACATAGCGATATAACACAAGACTATGAATAAAATATAAAATCCACTACATGACATTCCAAGATCCCGCCAAAAACTCTACATTGTTTATGTTACCAACAAAAAATTAAACAATTCATCGAAATATAGAGGTAGTTAGCAAAGAAGTGAGGAATGTAACCGCTAATTTATATGTCATGATAATGGCGGTTGAGACAGAACAATTTGAATCCGAATAATTTGAATTCGCCCTACCCATTGGATAGTGTCAGTTGATCGCGGACAGACTATGCCGTAATTGGTGATTGACATGCGAGATCTTCCTTATTGGTTACGTGCTTGCTTAAGGATGTTGCTTTTATAATTTCACAGAATTGTTAAAAAAGTATTTAAATTTTATCTAGTATAGCTGTTTACATTATTTTATTTGCACCTAACAAAAAAATTGAATTGGTTAAAAAAAACTAACATCAGATTATAACATTTTAAACTATATAAATATCCTTAGTTGAATCTTCCATTTCTCTCATCTGTTTGTGTATTTTCTTAATTCTTTTAAGTTATGCAACGGGTTTCCCATTATCATTTACAGAATTCCTTCTGGAAGGTTTGTACCTCAGAAACTAATACGTCACGTTTGTAAAAAATTGAATCAATCAATGAAAAATCGATGTATTCTAAGAATGTTATAAAAAGTTTTGGAGCGTTTACAGACGCTGATAGAACATTATTAGATACGTTAAAATAAGATACTCCGAAGTTATACGTGTACAATATAGGGAGAAAAGTTTGCGATGGTATACGGTCTTCTAAGAATAGCCTACATTAATAATTATTATCTTTTATATATAATTCTAAATAAATCGTTAATAGTGACGCTGTTTTCACTAAAATAGTATTACCAATTATTCAATTAATTATTTTAGTTATATTAACATTTAATGTGTGCCAAATTATCCTTTACTGTATTTCATTTCAAGGAATATCTTAGGAGATATCAAAGATTTGAAATTATGCCCGACGAAAAAAGAAATATAACACAAGTTCTTAATATTTTCTTTTATAAATCATTTCTGTATATTACTAACTCTATGTTGATTAATTTTAGTTAAACATTTCTGTTTGTTCCCAACACTAAGATGATTGAAATGTTTTGTCAATTTGGAGTAAACATCCAGAACTCTTATGCTTTTAAAGATAAATAATTGTAATCAGTAAGGAAACTTCATTTTATTCAGTGTTTTCTACCTAAAACTAACGTTATGTATATGCAAAATGTTTATATATTTTTTAGACTTTCTAGCATTTGACAATAATCTCAACTGATGATAAAATACCACTGAACAACTGACTCTGAACTAGACATATTTTTATGTCCGTAAATATTGAAGTAAATTAATTTAGCTGTAGATCAAAGTATTATATATGACTCTGCATAAAGAAACGTTTCGAACGCATGTACTATTTGTAACCTTTACAAAAGAAGCGTTTATTAAATAATTTTAAAAGTAGAAATCTCTAGATATATAATGTTTAAATATAGGGACTATAAATAAAAAATAGTGGAAAAATAAATACAAAAAACATGAGTTTTTTTACTTAGCAATTGTTAACAAGACAACTCTTTTTTAATATAATAAGATAGGTATTTTTTGCAGACGTTTTTAATATATTTATATATACTAGTTGTTCTCGTGACATCGATCGCGTGGGACTAAAAAAAATTGTAAAGTGTAATCATACTCTTAAGATACTCACTACTTAGTCTCCTTTTATTTAAAAAAAAAGGTGATCGTGGAATATGATAAATTAAGAAAGCCTTACCCAGAAACGCATGCACCAAACACATACAGTTACACTCAACGATTGTATTTTTTTCCAAATATCAAGCGTTATATATCCAGAGCGTACAAGTTATCGCTTATAATATCAGTTATCTGTCAGCTAAATTTTCGTCAAAATCGGTCAAACCATTACGGTGATTAGCCAGAATATATATATATACAGACACACAAGAAAAAATAAATTGTTTTTTTTTTAAGCATTTTACCTATACACTTCCGTATGCTTGATATATGAAGTTTTTTTTTTGGGGTGTAAGGGGTGTCGAGTAACATCTTAAGACTTGAGACACCCAAGCCAACTTCACCTGCACGTGGTGCACCCTGCTGAATAACGAACGAGGCAATGGCGAAAGCGGGGTGTTAGGGTTTTACAGCCTGACTGGGTCGCAACCACCATGTATATGGTGAAAAAGCCCGTCATAGTGACTCGCTTCTGCGCGTCGCATTTTGGGATCAGCCTGTGCATATCCAGTACCGGGTGACTTTCGTCATTATGGCCGGCATGACAGCGGCGACCGGCGATGGATAATCTATCTCTCGGTGGTCGCAGATGTTTTTGGATTGCACTATGCTTAACATCAATCATAGTGCAGTCACTATGTCGTGCTTCAATAAAAAAGGTTAATACAATAAAAACAAACACTTCCGTTTTATTTATGTATACACATTATAAAGTTGCAAACGGAATTACAGCTTACCAGGTGAGTAGTTCGGTGATGCTGTTAAGATCTTGCCAAGACTATAGCGTGGTCAGTTCGAAAAAAAACATTACCACATGATAAATTGTCACTACGATCTATAGTCATTTATGATCAATATCGCAATAACCGCTACTGTGAAACCTCATAATGTTATATTCATAAGTTTAGGATTCAGTTATTCTACTTTCTTAATATTCGCTTTTATTTTAAACTGTACCTAATTCGTAGCGAGATTTAAAACATTAAAATAATATTTCAAACAATTAAAATCTGAAATGTTACAATCAAATTATATTTGTATAACATGACAGGAGACAAAGTCATCTATCATGGGATTTAGCGATTATCTATACAAAACAATACACACTTTACAAACTTCAAAATAAAGTCAAAATTACTTTAACGATCTGTGCACCCTCTAGTAAAATGCATTATTAAACGACGATCCTGTGACCCCATTCGAAAGACATTAGACTGGGAATTATATGTAATTTGCTTGTTTTAATTCAGTTTTCATTTCGTCATTCTGCCATTTAATTATTCAACAAAGTATACGACCCCTATATAATGGAGTGAATTCGATTACTCCTGTATTGCTTTGATGCAAACAATTAATTAGAGTTAGTTAGGTAAGGACTTTTGATGTTCATATCTTTATTTATAACGCTACTACTATTGTTGATCAATCAAGCGTTTCAATTTTCAATTTCAAATTCGTCAATTTTTTATTTTTTATTTTATAGGTATACGAGACAAACGAAGAGACGGGACATCTGATGTTACGCGATCACCACCGTCCATAGACACCAGCAACACCAGGGGAGTCACAAGTGCGTTGCCAGCCTGTATTTTGGAAGAATGGAGGAAAATGGGAGGGGAGAGAAGGGGAAGGAGGAGAGAAGAGGGGAGAGGAGATGGTCTTCTAGCACTCTCACTGACTGAATGAAACGCAACAATGCAAGCACTGTTACTTCACGTCGGTTTTCTATGAGAGGTTGGGTCTACCCCAGGCGATCCGACGAATTCATGCTGAATCCAGTTAATCATTGTGAAGTTGTTCTGTTTTATGAAGATCCTGTAGGTGGTGGAGCCACGCTATAGCTACTACTGGTTTCATAATGGATGTGTCAGCTCACCCGGGGACTACTAACCACCCTCTCACAAATAACCGATATAAAGTAACAATACTTGCATTGTTGCGTTCCGTTCGATCAGTAAGAACACCAGAGATCTACTTCCTCTCCTCTCGCTCCTTCACCATCTTCTCCCCACTACCCCTTCCCCCCAAACACAGGCTGGCAACGCATTTGCGACTCCCTTGATTTTGCAAGAGTCTATGGACGGCGGTGATCATTTAACATCAGGTGATCCGCCTGTTCGTTTGCCTGCTATGACAAAAAAAAAATGGAATGATCACACTAGCCCCAAATTAAACAATTATTCCCACTCCTGAGGACTAGATTGTAACGCAGCAAATTAAGCATTGCTCCTTTCTTGGTGAAGGTGTGAAGGCCTGTCAGTCTGTAGGTGGTAGAGCCCCGCTGAAGCTATTTTTGGTTTCAGCATGAATGGGTCGGCTCCTCCGGGGTAGTACCACCCCTCTCACAGATAGCCGACGTGAAATAACAGTGCTTGCATTGTTGCGTTTCGTTCGGTCAGTGAGAGAGCCGGAGGCCCACGTCCCTTCCTCTTTCCTGCTTTCCCTTTCCTTCCCCTCCCCCTTCTCCCATATACAGGCTGGCAACGCATTTGCGACGTCCCTGATGTCGCTAGTGTCTATGGACGGTGGTGATCACTTAACATCACGTAACCCACCAGATCGTTTGCCTCCTTTGATATATAAAAAAAAAAGATCAATGGTACTACCCGTCCTGGCTTTAGCGTGGGTCTACTGTCTATAGATTGCAACCTATTAATTGCACACCCAAAATCTTAAAAAATCTAAAAAGTAGTGTCTTCAGTATTACCATTCCTTTAACAAATAAATCACTTTCCCAAGCTAAATACCATCACATAAAACGTAACCCTACGCTGCAATCGTCGGATGTTTGTCAAAACAAACAACCCCGCGAGGGTTTAACCCTTCATATCAATTAATCGGCTCAATTTATGAATTATTGCGTTGAAGCAGGGTCCAATGATACACGGAATATATAATGACATGGGTGCATATTGGAAGTGATGCTTAATTGTACATCTATTGCCATTACATTCTTTTTTTTAATTTACTAGTAGCCACTCGCGACTTCATCTCTATGTCCGTAAAGGATAAATGTTATATTATTCTAATGGCGTATCCTCGTTAATACTTTAAATATCTTTAGCCGCTCTGAATATAGCCGGTAAGTTCAGGCTTGGACATAACACCGTCAATATCTTAATACAAAGAAAAGTTCAAATATTATTATACTAATTCGTCTACACCAAATCGATTATTACCGATTTCAATTGTATTTTTACACACGAAAAATCTTAATAAACCTGATGGCAGTGACATCTACCGTTTTCAGTTGTAAGTCCAAATTATCTAGATACTCAAACTTATACTCAGTTGGTATCTGAGAAATATTTTGTATAATAAGCCTGAAACTAGTTACATATTAGGTACAGTTTCGTTTAAACATATGTAAATGAAGATCATTTAAACTTCAATTACTTAATATTGTATTTATTGAAATATTTA
>JACEII010000016.1:950918-998216 GCA_014332785.1 Antheraea mylitta
TATTCAGCCTATTGTTTAAAAAAAACGGTACACCCAACTCAACAACACATTATACATATTTTACAACTTTGTCGACATTTCAATCTGGTTGATAATTACGCATACAAAACGTCATGTAGCCGTAGCTCAGTTGTAATGTGCTGGATTTTATATATGATCAACGATAGATTTCTCTTCTTTCAAAGTCTCTTGTTTCATAATATTAATATGCTTAATAAATACTTTCCTGGCTACATGCTTTTCATACCTTAATAGACTTTATTTATTTATTTTGGATGCCTTTCACATTTGGAATAACGCATGTAATATAGTCTAACATGATTGAAATTAGAGGGAGTCTGGCCCTCAAATGTAGCTGACATAGCCTATAGGTGCTAAGAAACGGCTGTTCAATTTAAGTGTGCTGACATCCAGACATGCCTCAAATAAAGCCCGTATCAGGTTGTTATCGTTTCATAGCTAGTTCTAAGTTATTTACCTTTTAAATTTAATCTACCACGTGGTAGTTTTTTAAAGTCCAACGAAGCACGCTGAAATCAGATAATATTTTTATTACAATGCACTATAGTTACAATATTTTTAGTGGATAAACAAATAATTAAAAAAGTAATAAACAATTTCCACAAATTTTCATTTTATTGACATACAATTTATGTATTTTTATTAACTCCTCTTTAGGTAAAGGCCTTCAGAGAAAGCCAAGCATCACGACTCTTTGCAACATTCATTCAGCTCCAATTAGCTATAGATTGAAATTCGTCTTTACGTCGTGCTTTTGGCGTACTTCTACTTCTATATCCGTGGATATACACGAAGGCATATTATTTACAGACATCACCATCGTATAATAATAAAATTTTGACTTCAAAACCCGTATCATAGGATACCTTGACCTTACTACCCGGTAAACCGGTAATATGCTGCTTTCAGGCTTTGCTGTAGAACTTAACACTATTACTCAAAAAACTGTTACTGGTTTTACTGAGCACGATACATGGAATTTGTGAGTGACTCGATAATTAAAATGATGCCGACCTTTTACTGAATCTAGTATATGTAAGTTTTATACACATATATATTTCAACAACTGTATATATGTATGAATAGTTAGCTTAGGTTAGTTCAGATAGGTCGCGAATTGCACGTATCAGGCAACAGCCCAAGCCGAGGTGTGCCGTGCACCCTTGAGCTAGTTGTCAAATAAAATCGTCTGAGTGCCTTATGCGCTCGCCTTAATAGTTGCCTTGCTAAGCCAATAGCGTAGTCAGATTGAGAAAAAAAAATTGCGAACATAAATTAATTTATCAAAAATATTTTTGGTAGGCAAAACTACAATTTTTAACTAACACTAAAATAACATTTGTCTAAACAGATATATATGCCATGTTTATTTTTTAATTATGTACAGAGTTCAAATTACAAGAAATTTAAAACTACACTAAAAAAAAAAAAAACAAAAATCGTATAACAATAAATAAATTATTTTATTTATGCTATAAAAATAACTTTTGATCAATTTACACAATGTATAATAATTGCATACTTATACAAATAATGTTACGTTTTCTTAAAAAATAGCTTAAAAATGTTATGATTATAATTTTACATAATACTATTTGAGGCGTATAATTTTAGATTATAATTTAAATACGGTTATATATGCAGCTTGTTATTTATTTGTTTAAAAATATAATCTATCTGATCTTGTTATATAATATCCTTGTGATTAATCTTAAAAACATTAAAATAATCACGCCGGTAGCGGTGCCATTTGCATACAAATAGTTGACGGGAATAAATCATCTGGGACAGTAATCTGCGGCCATTTTGATGTACAACAGCGCCATCTGTGTCAACTGAATGAGTTATTTTACTAGCGGTGTAGGGGTGACACGTTGCCTTCACATTTTGTATTTACTTTATGTTTATATGGTAATGAATAAATATTAAAAAAGTAATAAATTTCTTAAGGTTTTTTTTATGTATTTGTTTGAAATACTTTTATTTTTCATGAACGTAATTTTGATATAAGTTTCATTCCAAAAATTAACGACATAGTAAAATATATGTAGATATGTTATTTAGCTATATTATTAGTACAATTAGGATAAAGAAAAAACTTTTAATTTTTTCTATGCAATGAAAAAACCCACAAATAACTAATTTACAAATGATTTCGCCTATTCTAAGCTGATAACGTATTATCAGTGAGTCGCATGGGCTGTATTATATTTTCAAAATCTACACTAAAACGAGCAGAGCCACCCACAAAGTCTAGTAAATCAATCAACTATACGTTATAAAAAAATTGTAACTTCTATATGGTAATCTCATTACATTTTTTAAAATTCTTATTCAGTTTTTTTTTTGGAAATGATTTTATCTTTGATTATATTTTTTATTACGACTGACTGTTCTTCGTCATTTTATAACCGTTTTTCAATAAAATACTAAAATAACGTCCTCGGCCAATACATCATTCTTCCGCAGACCTAAATAAGTTATGAATATTAAAAAAACATTGGAAAAAGCTGCCAAGGTGAAAATTTCGAATTATATGAATTTTCCACGTGACTAACCTACGGGTCGCGTTTCGGGATCAACCATCAGCCTGTGCATATCCAGCTTATTACAGGCCGGCATGATAGTGGCGACCGGCGATGGACAGTGTGTCAATCGGTGATCGGTGATCGGTGCTTACCATCAGGCATAGTGCAGTCACTTTGCCGTGCTACAATAAAAAAAAAATACCGGAATTTTACATTTACTTTTAGACCAATATTAAGATTAATGTTATTTTATGTTTACAAAATTAGGATTCACTTTAAATTCACCCAACTTACATTTACCTATACAACTTAAATGACATATATATATATATGTTACTAGCCTGTGCCCGCTTCTTCGTTCACGTGGAATAGTCACTTTGGGCTAACGCTAACACATAGTGGCAGCTTAAGAGCAAAAAAACCCGATTTTGAAACATTCTTCATTGGTGCTCCGCACCTATTGGTCTTACCGTGATAATATAGCCTTCCTCAATGAGCAAGCTAGCTAACACCGAAAGAATTTTCAAATTGGACCAGTAATTCTTGAGATTACCCCTACAACGTTACAAACTCACAAAATTTACCTTTTTTTTTAGAAATGACTACGCTATTGATCCAGCAAGGTCTTAACAGCTTCACCAGACTACTAAGGCGAGCGCTTAAGGCACTCAGCCGATTTTATTTTGGCAACCAGCTCAAGGGCGCACGGCACACCTCGGCTTGGCTGTTGCCTGTTGCATGCAAAATCGCGACCTATCTTAGCTAACCTAGCTAACTATTCATATATGTATGAGTTGTTGAAACGTATATGTGTACCAAGCATACACGCCTCAACAACTCCTCCATATATTTATTATCGGAAAATACAGAGTTTTTCAGTTCGATAAGGGAAAAAAAAGTTAACCCTTCCACTTTCATGTGTAACCGTGTGGGGGTGATCGTGTAGTATTGTAGCGGTGATATATATTTGTGAGTCACCTTATCGCACAAGCAACGCACTCAAGGGCTCCCTACCGAGGGATCGAACCTAGGCTTGAGCCGCTGCCGTGGGAGGCCTAATCGGGTGTGCGGCAGCGAAATTAACCTCCAGACTACGGCAGCGTGATCTGTGGTTACGCGGGCGTGGGCGTGAACACGCTCTGTTTCGAGGAACAGGCTGGTACTGATCGTTCGCTGGACATACAAACAAACAAAATTTACCTCTTTATAATACTAGTATAGATTACGAAAACAAGTGACAATCCTATCTATTCACAACGCAACATGATTTATAGGGCAACCCCTTAGAAGATTAACCCTTCATCCGGGGTCAGAGGACGGGCATGCGAGATCACAAAGGCCCCGGACACTTGTAATGTCAATATTTATTGTTTTTCGTCTCGGTGACACGTGTCGAATGTCTCAATTTAGAGTTTGTGATATATTTTAGTAATTAGTTCGCTTAATCACTACATTTACAAAACCTATGGTAGGTAGTAATCTATAACTGGTTTTAGCATGAATGGATAGGCTCCCTAAGATAGTTCCACCCGACCCATAGAACCATCGATGTGAAGTAACAGTGCTTATTGTTGCGTTTCGTTCGGTCAGTGAGAGCACCGGAGACCTACCCCTCTCTCTCCTCTCCCGTTCCCGCCCTCCACCTTCCCGAACAATAAAAGTATCATAAATAAATACCAATTTTAGATCCTTAAAGTAATTGACTACAATATGCACAAATTCGAACTTACAGCTATATGTACGGTGACTAAAAATATTAAAGAGGATTTTAAATATAATTTAACAATATATATAAAATTTTTGTTTCCAAGGAGTTAAGTTTAACAAGACTTTCTTCAGTTTCAATTCGAGTGCTAGGAATATAAATGTGTCTTTAAAAATGATCCAATACCGAGTAATATCACTGTATTAATGATTGAATATTTCCAATTAAAACTCGATGAAAATTGTTACAGAACAACTAAGTAGCTCTTAAATTGTTCCTTTAGAGTCAATCTTGAAAGGCAAACTTCCTCCATTACCACAATTAGGCGTCATAGAATATTCTCTATGTTACCTTTATAAAGTCTTAAGTGTTTTTGGAATTTCATAACTGTTTCCTCATTACGTATAATAAGAAGATTTTGCAAGGAATATATCGTTGTCATTCATTTTCAGATGCGTGAGACACATATGACAAACAAATTACGTCGAATTATATAACTGATATATATATATATATATATATGTACTACCAGTCTCGGCAGACGTTGTCCTGTTGATAATAAAAAATATCCTAAAAGTCATCCGTAGCGCCACCTATCGAGTCCAATTGTGAATCTAAACCATTCTCGGATCCACTGGAACACGCACCCAAAAATCCATCAAAATCGGTCTAGCCGTTTAGGAGGAGTTCAGTGACATACACACGTACAGAAGAATTGTATATATAAGGATATATATATATGTATTATAATAGGTCTGTACATATGAAATTACCGTTCTGCAGTACTGACCATATCAAATCAAAATAATTTTTGTTTAACTAAGAATTCTAGTTTAAATTAATTTTATTTTAATAACATGGAATTCTCTTTCCAAAAGTATTCATTTGTTTATTTATTAGTGTTACATTTTCATCGCATTTCAATCTTTTTTGTCATCATGGATACGTTAAAAATTCCAGTAATTATGGAATATGAGTACGTCGTGGCAGCAATGCGACACAAGCATCGGGCAACATCAACGACGTTTACGGAGCTAACACTACAAACCAACGCACCACCGGTTATTGGTTTGCTCGCTTTCGTTATGGGAATTTCGACATGAAAAATGAACCTCGTGGTCGAAGACTTTGTTCGACAATGACAAATTAAAGGCGATTGTGGAAGCTGATGATACACAATCTACGGCTGAATTAGCAGCAGCTTTCGAAGTTACCGTCAAAACAATATTGGTCTATTTGCGTCAAATTGGAAAGGTAAAAAAGCTTGACAAAAGGGTGCTCCACGACCTCAATGATTGCCAGCGCGAAGTACGCGTCGAGACATGCCTTGCACTGCTCAACAGACACACAAATGAAGGAATTTTGAAGCGCATTGTTACCTACGATGAAAAATGGATTCTGTTTGATAGCCGCAAGCGCTCAGCAAGTTGGTTGGATACTGGTTCAGCACCTACACAATGCTCTAAACGAAAACATACCCCTAAAAAAGTGATGGTCACTGTTTGGTGGTCTAGCGCTGGTGTGATTCATCACAGCTTCTTACCAAGCGGGGTGAGCATTACTGCAGATATGTACTGTGAAGAACTGAACACAATGATGGAGAAGCTGGCACATCTCCAACCAGAATTGGTCAATCGCTCGTCTCCGCTGCTCCTGCACGACAACGCGCGATCTCATACTGCACAGCAGACGGTCTTCAAGTTGCCAGAACTGGGGCTGAAAGTTCTCCGTCATCCGCCCTACTCACCAGACCTTGCGTCTACAGACTACTACTTTTTCCAGAATTCGGATAACACCTTGGCGGGAAAAAAATTAAATACCCGAGAGGCAGTATAAAATGCGTTTGACGAATTTGTTGCTTCCCGTCCAGCTGATTCCTTTAAGAAGGGCATCAATAAACTGTCACTGCGTTGGCAAAGATGCATTGATTGCATGTGTGATTACTTCGATTAATACAAATAAAAAATACATGAAAAAAATCGTTTAAATTTTTTCATACAAAACGGCAATTTCATAGGTAAAAACCTAATATATAGTTTTTTTTTTTCGGACTGACTACGCTATTGGCGTATCAAGGCCTTAACAGCTTCACCGAACTACTAAGGCGAGTGCGTAAGGCACTCAGCCGATTCTATTCTGACATCGCGCTCAAAGGAGCACGGCACACTTTGGCTTAAGCTATAGTCTAGGTTACGCGAAAACGTGAATCTATATGAGCTAAAATACATATTCATACATACATGAGTTATTAAGATACACATGTGTACCAAGCATGTTTTTTTATATCATATGAGGCAAACGAACATGCGGGTTACCTGATGTTAAGTGATCACCGCCATCCATAGACACTAATAACACAAGGGGAGTCGCAATGCGTTGCTTACCTATATACTGGGAGAATGTGGAGAATTGGTGGGGGAATGAAGAGAGGGAGAAGAGATGACGAGGGGAGTGGGCCTCCAGCGCTCTCACTGACTGAACGAAACGCAATAATGCAAGCACTGTTACTTCACGTCGGTTTTCTGTAAAAGTGTGGTACTACCCCGGGCGAGTCGACCCATTCATTCTTAAACCAATAATAGTAACAATGTGGTTGTACCACCTATATACCTCTATACCTCAATAACTCGTATATATATTTCATATCAGGCAAGTTTACTGAAGTAACTCACTTCGATAAGGGAAATGTCGGAAGTTTTTGGCGGGATCTTAGTCTGTCAAGTAGTCGATTTTATATTTTATTCATAATCTTGTGTTATTTGACTCTATATTTTGTAAAATTGGTGGTATTTTACGTAATTAGAGTTCGGTTATTGTGCATAAGTGAAGTGAATGGAAAATAATACCACGAATTATGAATTCTGAGATGCCACAAAAACTCCCTGGAAATTTCTAATAAGGGAGCCGCCATCTTGTTAGAACGTTGAAATAATCACACGACACTTACTGTGTCAAATGTCTTGTAATCTCCATTGAAACAAAACATTGACACTGGCAAATATTTCTGCAGAGCCAAAACAAGAAAAAGAAGAAGATAACGACCAAGTGATGCGCGTATTACCGCATTTTATATATGCATAAATATAAGATAGCAACATGATTTTGTAAATATTAATGACTATAAAGTCAAAAAATAATTACCTCTAAGAAGTATTAGTCTTTCGCAAATTGGTAAATGTATTTTAAGCATTTTTCATAGATACTAAATATTAATTTAATCTTTGATTTTCCACCCTTTACACAGATTATTTAGAGGTCATTCACCCGTTAAAAAATGTTGTACCATTAGATTATCAAACGCATCGGACGTTGTAAATTCTTGATTTAGGATGCAACTCATTATTCCACTGATTCCATCAATAACCAAACAACTAAAGACCTCCTTTAAGTGAAATCTTACAATAATTAGAGATCTAGCTACAACGGTTGGTGCGGGATGTTAATAATGTTATTTAAAAGAAAAAAATGTGTTTCCTATGGACATTTCGTCGGCCGAGACGCTTATAGGGGCCATTAAAAACACGTATATATCTAATTATCTAGAGAAATCTATCTTACGTACGGTAAGGTGGTAATTAATTTTTTCAAATCCGACTGTGGTATTTAAGGCATTCGCAAGTTTCGTTTGTTGTTTAAAGGAAAGAGATTTATATAGAGTTGTTGTGTTGTTTAATATTATTATCATAACAAAAAAATATATTTTAAAACCGATGATTGATTTTCTATTTTAATTTTTTTTATTTAATTAAGTATTTTCATTATTTACCTTATTTATAGACCTATCACTAAAAATTATAAAACAAGTCAACTGTCCCGTCTGTCCATTTGTTCGCGATAAAAACAAAAACGACAGAATGAATTTTCATGCTTTCACTAGCATTTAGAGTGATTCATCTTTGGTACATAACTTGTCAAGTTTTTTTTATTTTCCACGCGTACTATCGCGTATTAACAGTTCAAGGTGCCGTAGTCTGGCGGTGAAATTCACTCCCGCTTACTTGCCGCAACCCTCTCGACAGCGGTTCAAGCCTAGGTTTGATATCTCGGAATGGAGCCATCAAGCAACCTCCTAGCGCCATCTTGACACGGGATACTTTCGCATACTTGCACTATATTGAGAGCTACGGTATATGATGGAAGGGTTTTATTTTTTTCCCTTATTTTTCGAACTTGTTTCAACATGTTGTATTGTTATTAAAAATATCTAAATATATAAGAATTCAGTCTCATTATGTTTGTCCTCGATTTACTCCGAAACTACTTATCCGATCTTCATGAAAGTCGAGATTTACGTATAATTTGGTTCAACTTGAGAGGTAGGGTAATTAATATTTCGAATAATAATTTTTTTTTTAATTAAAAAATAATTTATTGTTATTAAATGTAAGTTTCATCAGTCTCTAACAGATGGTGCTTTAAATTAGTTTGTTGACAGAAAACTATAGGACCAACTGTTATAGATATCTCATAGATGGAGTCACGTTTTAATATTGAATTTCTTTTTTAACTTCAGTTTATTTTAAGGTGCACCTGTGTTATACAATTCAACATTTAATAACTGAGCCACAGCAACATGTGGCCGGGTCAGTTAGTATTATTATAAGACAGTACGATCAACTCCATCGCAATCCACCAAACACATTGTTACAGGTAAACTTCACTAAAGCCGTGTTTGTTAAGATCATTTTTCTGGTCGATCCCATCTCTGAAGTTTCACTGTTTATTTATTATTAAATACTTCCATTTTACTTTTTACCTTTATTGAAGGGGCAATTTATTAATGAAACGATTTTTCAAAATGTTTATCTCGTCGGCATCGAGATTTCTTCGCTGTTATAAAACAAGTTAGCGCTCAACGTCCGACAAACGTCCTGTCGTATGTAGACGGTCGATTCGTTCGAGTGAGCGCTCTCAGTAAGTCGAGTTGACGTGTTTAATTTTATAACTGTTTCGGTTGATTAATTTATACATGCAAATAAAATGGGAGTGTCTTTTATTTGTCCGTGTTAATCTCCAAAAACAGCTGAACCGATTGTCACGAAAGTTTTATAAACAGGTAAAGGAATTTCTAGAGCATTATAATGGACAAGCAGTAATGATAGATTTAACAGCGACAACTTATTACCGTTAAAACAACAACAATGAATCTAAATTCAATTACTAATTTATTTATTTATTTACAATTCTGAATGATGCAACAGTCAACCGTCCGACGAATATTAGAATAACAATAATAGTTTTTAGTGGGATTTTAGATTGTCATGTGGTGGATTTTATATTCTATTCATAATCTTGTGTTATTTGATTCTATATTTTGTAAATTTGGTGGTGTTTTACGTAATATCGTTAGTTTATTATGCATAAGTGAAGTGAATGGAAAGTAATACCACGGAGCATGAAATTCTGAGATGCCACAAAAACTCCCTGGAAGGTTCTAACAAGGGATCCACCATCTTCTCAGTATATTGACTCCCACGACGCGATATTGAAGTGATTGCACGATGTTTGTAATATTACTGACTACGCGACAATGGCAGTAATAATCTGAAAGATTGATTGCCAAACATAAAGTAAAAAAAAAACAATAATAAGAATGAGGCTACATCAAATGGATACAACTTTCACTATAAATAATGTTAAAAAAATAAATTATGGAACTGAATTATAATTGATTTGGAAGAAATAAATATATTACACAATTTTAGTATGCTATTATTCTATCTGAAGCACCTTGTCGTAATATATGTATTTTCTATACATATAATAAAAATGAAGTGTATGTATGTAATATAAAAATATAATTTTTTTACTCTTTGGGTACGAAAGAATACACGCTACTGATAACAAAAATGCAATAGTAAAATTTTTGTCTGTCCGTCTGTTTGTTACGGATAAGCTCCGAAACGGCTGGACCGATTTTGACGGGAATTTCACTGGCAGATACTCACACCATTTTGTTTTAAACAAAATGTTACCATATGATATCCAATTTAACTTAAATTTTTCTATGATCATGGCTCAGCTGATAACGTGCTTGCGCTCCACAGCGACATATGTAAGTTCGAACCCTTGGAAGAGAGTCGGGACTTTAGAGAAGGAAAATATCGTGATGAAATCATACCATTATTATAGAGCTTTTTCCAAGGTGGTTAGGTTCCACCGTCTAGTTCCGGCAGCTGCAATTGAAGCTTGCAGTAAAAAAACAATCGCACTCTACGTTTAACATGTTCATCATCTTAGATCTTTATGATGATCTTGATTATAGTCATTTAACAAAAAAATCTATAAATCCTATAAACAATAAAAATAAATGAGATTCGCATGTAATCAAAACATTTTCATGTAAACATTCGTGATTTCCAGTTAGTGTTATAATTCTGAAAAGATTATTGACTAATTTAATGGCTATCGAAGACAACTACATTTACGTGTCTAGCGACCTTGTGAAATAACATCAAGAAAATACAATAATCCACTCATACACATAACAAATATGGTAGTAAACTGATAGGCTTATAGCGTTATATATCAGTGCTATATTAATTCAACTGTTTTGTGGTCATAAAAGCTTGGTCGAAGTTTTATCTTTGTTTAAATTAGTCACTGCTCCTGCTGTATTATTTACTAAAAAATAAATAAAAATTAAATAATAATTTTTGGGGTGTAAGGGGTGTCGAATAACATCTTAAGACTTGAGACACCCAAGCCAACCTCACCTGCATGTGGTGCACCCTGCTGATCAACGAACGAGGCAATGGCGAGAGCGGGGTGGTAGGGTTTTACAGCCCGACTGGGTCACAACCACCATGCATATGGCGAAAAAGCCCGTCATAGTGACTCGCTTCTGCGCGTCGCGTTTCGGGATCAGCCTGTGCATATCCAGTACCGGGCGACTTTCGTCATTATGGCCGACATGACAGCGGCGACCGGCGATTGATAAACTGTCTCTCGGTGGTTGCCGATGTTTTTGGATTGTACTTTGCTTAACATCAGGCTTAGTGCAGTCACTTTGTCGTGCTTCTATAAAAAAAAAAAAAAAAAAAAAAAAAAAACAATAATAATAATAATAATTCTACATTAAAATATGCACAAAGTTTGAAGAAGAAGTAGTCTAATGCATCCAACTAGCTACAAATTTACTTTCGAATAAAGAACGTACATACATAAATAGATTACGCAAATGTCGAGTATGCAAAGCAGACGGAGAAACATCTAGAAACATCTAACTAAGGTATCTAACGAATTGCACGAGACAAAGCGAACCAAATTAAGGTTTAGAACAAAAACTCACTGTCCCCGGCCACCGTCGACCGTATTGAAAACTAGTTGAGAAGATCAAGCTACAAACATTCCCACATCGAATATAGTTTAGTGTTGTTCTCCATTGTTGTCGCGTAACGACATAGATTTTAATTTTTACAATAATAATAATAATGTATTTTTTGTATCATTAATGTAATCTATCAAATACCTTAAACGAGCAATTGTTGCATATTTTTTATATTGTTATATGTTCAAGATCTGGGAAAGGGTGTCAGCGATTTACGTGAAACTTAGTATGTAGGTGGTTTCAGGGACGATAAATCGATTTAGCTAGATTTTATTCGTAGAAAACTTTTTAACTGGGTTTTCAGGTAATAAAAAAATATAATTAGAATATAAAGGTAAATTTTGCCACCGCTATCAAAACAAATATAGCTGAGATAGAAATTAGTTGCTTCGAAAATTCGTTTAATATAGTTCTAATAAGTTCGAATCCGAGTGACAGCAAAGGAGATATCTTTTTTTAATATATTAAAAAAATGCTAATTTTGGGACGCAAAGCTAACAGTTTATTTCAATTTAAAAATATGTTTAAAGAACTAAGAAAGGCTCGGTCGTCCAGGTATTGATTAAGTACTGATTGAGGTATTAAATGATAATCACTAGATTGTGTCCATTTTGCTACCAGGAGACGTTCCTAGAAGCTCGGTACATTACCACGTTGTATTTCAATACTTATATGCTGATCGATGTATTTACCAGCATTCTAACACTGATAGACTCATTTACCAGTGAATTCGATAGTTGCTTAAAGAGCTGCTTGACTCCACGGTCCCAGAGTTTCCATCCTAATTAGTACGAAGCTCGTAGCAAGAGTAGCATACATGCATCACTACACTACGTCTTTTTTGTACGTCGTATTTTGTAAATCAATACATATTTATTCTTCACGCACTTCTATTGAATTCTTATTTATTCATTTTTATTTATTCTAGAATAACATTACACAGAATCTTCGATGATTTTTTAAAATGTTATTTTCATGTTTTTAATTTAATTCATAAAATGGTGACCGAGTGTATTAATGTATTTAGTGCCATGTGATTATTATTTTACATTTCCGGTATCAATCCTAAAATCAACAATGTATGGAACTGACACAACAAATGACACGAAAAGCTTTATTATAATCGTAAAAAATTATAACAGTATTTTAAAGCTCGATACACTTTAAAGCACTCTGCTATTTTGAATAGTAGTATTTTTGTTTCGTTTGTTGCTCATCTGTGTTACATTACTGTAATATTTAATTTAATATTTTTATTATTTTGTGAGTTCTCAATATGTTTGCTAAGCAACCTACTAGACGTTCGTAGATTGTTAAGCATCCCCTTAAAATCAGCGCTTTAGTATCGCTCAATTGTATAATTTGTTGGACATTTCTAATGAACTATATGTAGGTTTTCTCCATCTATCTTGTAACCGTTATATGTTTCAAACATTAAAAAGTTTTTTCTAATATGTTTATTTGTCAAAATAAAAAATATCAGCAATTTTCATTGTATCGAAAATAGCTCTGTGTCGTAAACATTGGTAAGCGACATTGTCGTGCCCCCCAGTATCGGGCATCGTCGCAGATCGATGTATGTAGATCCAAGTATTTACATACGGCACGTCTATTATTTTACGAATCTACTATGCAACAGTGATTCCGTAATGTTACAAAGATGGGCATCACGTTTGTAAGTCAACAGTCTTGATAATAAATTAGTTAACATATGTTGTTATATTTTATTTTATGCGCGCTAAAATATATATTTTAAGATACAAATAATAATCTTATCCATTTATCTATGTGCTTATCAAGATATATATTTATTAGTCTGACGAAATTTGAAGATTTGAATAACTATGTCAACAGGATTAAATAAATTATTCCAATACTGGAGCCGTAATAATGATTAATTAATGAAAGATTTTTTTTATATATACAGTACGATAATGTAATGAAAAAAACTTAGATCAATTATTCAGTTACCAACTTTTACCACCGACTTTAGTCACCTTAATACAGATTTGATGTATCCTTCGAGAAGCGTATAATTTTTCCTTTTTATGTCCCTAGCAACAGTTATGAAAACAGTGACACAAAATCTTACATCACTGCGACAACATTACACATATCACCTCCACACACATGCACGCACACACGGTTACACATGAAAGTGGGAGGGTTTTATTTTTCCCTTATGTTACGCGATAGTTCAGAAAAATTATCCGATACAAAATACATATATTTTCTGAGGCATGTATACATGGTACACATATATATTCCAACAACTAATATATGATTTGAAATATACTGCTTTGACAGGGATTTTATTATACTATTGAGAATTTTAAAAACAACCCCAAGCATAGTATCAGAGCCATTGGTTCTGAATGTCGCTACAAACAATCCAGATGACCACATAAGTACAAAACAAATAAAAATAATGCTTTTAACAATCTTCATATAACTGCTTTTTTTTTCGATATGATAACGCTGTTGACCTGGAAAGGTCTTTACAGCTTCACCAAACTATTGAGGCGAGCGCTAAAGGCACTCAGCCAATCTGGGATGTTTGGGCGACTAACTCAAAGGTGCACGGCACACCTCGGCTTGGGCTATCGCCTGTTTTGTGCAAAAATCGCGACCTATCTGAGCCAACCTAAGCTAAGCTATCTAGATATGCGTATATGAGTTCTTGAATCATACACGTGTATCAAGCATGCGTGCCTCAACAACTCCTATATGCATTTTGTGTCGGAAAAATTCCTCTAAACTATATAAAATAGGATAGAACAGGGAAAAAGAAAAACAGCGTCTAAGCGAATTACATGAGTCAGGCAAAGCAGGCTGTCAGGCCGTGCACCCTTGAGCTAATTGTCAAATAAAATTGACTGAGTGCCTTAAGCGCTTACCTCAGTAGTCCGGTGAAGCTGTTAAAACTTTACTAGGTCAATAGTGTAGTCAGTTCGAAAATAGTAACAACAAAAAATGTTAAAACAGTCATAAGAATTGCCGGCGGAAGTGAAAACTATGAACAATTGAATAACCGTGTTTATTTTCAATATCTAAATCAATCACAGTATGAATTATTAAAATTTCATAATTTGTAAATTGAAATTATTATCATAAGCCTGGATTTCGCAAACAATCATAATACCTATATAATTTTATACAGCTTACTAGCCTCCACCTGTGACGTTGTCCATTTTTTTTTTTTCGAAATGACTCCGCTATTGACAGCTTCACTGGACTACTTTCACTTCGTCCGTGTGAATTAGTTACTTTGGGCTAACGCTAAGGAACCCTGATTTTGGAACATTCTTCATTGATGCTCCGCTCTGGTCTTAACGTGATGATATATATCCTATAGCCTTCCTATATAAATGAGCTATCTAACACTGAGAGATTTTTCAAATCAGACCAGTAGTTAATGAGATTAGTGCGTTCAACCAAACAAACAAACCCACCAATTTTATAATATTAGTATAAATTAATTAACTAAACATATGAAAAGCTGCACAATCTCAATACGAATTATCAAGATTAGACGTGTACAGGCTACTAGGAAACATAGAGTAAGTAGGTGGTAGAGCCACGCTGAAGCTATTATTGGTTTCAGTATGAATGGGTCGGCTCGCCCGGGGCAGCACCACCCTCTCACAGAAAACCGACGTGAAGTTACAGTCCTTGCATTGTTGCGTTTCGTTCGGTCAGTGAGAACGCCGGAGACCCATCTCCCATCCCCTCTCCCCTCCTGTCCCCTCTTCCCCTCCTGTCCCCCCTTCCTTTCTCTCCATTCCCCCAAACACAGGCTGGCAACGCACTTGCTACTCCTCTAAGGTTGCTAGTGTCTATGGACGGCGGTGATCGCTTAACACAGGTGACCCGCATGTCCGTTAGCCTCCTATATGATATAAAAAAAAGACGAAACTGCTTAGATAAATAATGTATGTAAACTTAACTAGATACTTGTAGCTAATACAAAATTACGAACTCGTTATGAAAGAACAGTCCGATGTTGGAAGGAAGTTGTAGCGACCACTTCGTGAATGAAATACGAGTGTTGTGCGTTTTATGGGATTTCCTCTAACACGGTTTCGACAGGATATCTCCTCCACTTTAGATAAGATTTATAAATCGGTGAGATATGTAAAACTTAAGATTATGGTCTGCCCTTTACACGCGTACCTTTATATGTAACTAGCTGTACCCGCGACTGCTTCCGTGTTCAACCTTATGCAAAAAAAAAAGATTAATAAAATCATCTAAATGTATCAAGTCCATTAACTTATCTACTTTTCTCTCGCACTTAAGTTCCGTTCTCATTAAGAGTATAATAACTTTTGATAGACCGAATCGATTTTAATAAAACGAAGACTAAATGCTACTGGACGATATGCTTTATAATTTAATAGGTTTTATCACGAACGCAGTATTTTAGCGGAGATGCGTATTCATACAAGCAGATAGAGAGACAGACATTTCTAAATTTTTTTTATATATCAAAGGAGGCAAACGAACAAGTGGGTCACCTGATGTTAAGTGATCACCACTGTCCATAGACACTAGCAATCCCTGGGGAGTTGCTACTGCGTTGCCAGCTTGTGTGTGAGGGAGGAGGAAAGGAAATGGTTAAGGGGAGAGGCAGGGAAAGGGGGAGAGAGAGAGAGGTGGGTTTCTCCGGCGCTCTCACTGACCAAACGAAACGCAACAATACAAGCACTGTTACTTCACGTCGGTTTTCTGTGGGTCGGATGGTACTAGCCCGGACGAGCCGATCCATTCATGCTGAAACCAGGAATAACTTCAGCGTGGTCAATTCATAATTGATTGAAATGCATTACTGATTTCTAGACACGCAATTTCTTTTACAATCTAAAAAGGATAAACAAATTACATTTATATTTTTATTATATGTATAGAATGGATAGATTATGCACAAAGTCTGTGCTTTTTTTATTTTTCCTCGAACTGACTACGCTATTGACCTAAAATTATATACACACGGATTCGAACTGGGGTTACACGGATTTTCGAAGCAACTAATTTCCATCTGAGCTAATTTTGTTTTGATAGCGGCGGCACGCTATTGACCTAACAAAGTCTTAACAGCTTCATCGGATTAATAAGGCGAGCGCTTAGGGCACACAGCCGATGTTATTTGATATCTAGATAAAGGATGCACGGTACACCTCGGTTTGGGCTGTTGCCTGATACGTGTGATTTGTGACCTACCTTTTTTATTTTTACTTGGGGAAATCCCTTATGGATACCCACCCTTCCGGGGGAAAGGATGGGTTATGTCCGGTTTGCACGGACTAAAACCCCACGGTGTACCGACAGACCGTAGTGTTGGGGCGGCAAGGGATCGTGCTAAGCTATTCCCTTTAGATAGCCGCTCCAACGGTCCGCCCGGCGGAAGGTGGCCGCCGGGCTCCTACCTATAGAGCGGCAGCTGGGTACACACCAGCTGCCTCCCCTCGTCCGCCGGACCTGTTTAGTGAGGGGATGAGCCCCCCGACTACATCCCCTCAGGTCCGGCTACGGTGGCAGGAGGAGTTGGGCAAAGCGCCGCCTCTTCCTGCCGGTCCTCCGTCGGCGAAGACGGTCACTGAGGAGATCCGCCTCGTGGGCCCTCTCCGCCGCCTCCTTTTGCGAGATGACTTCCTCGCAAAAGGAGGCCACTGCTCGCCACGCCTGCTCGCTGCCGAGGATGGACGAGACCACGCTCGGCAGCGACAAATCCTCTCCTACCACCACCGCCAGAGTGCGGCGCTCCACTTCCCATGCAGCACACTCAGAGAGAGTGTGTTGCACGGTATCTTCCTCAGCGCCGCACTCATGGCAGGCGGCGGTTGGCTCCCTGCGAGCGATCCGGTGCAGGTACCACCCGAAACAACCGTGTCCGGTTAGCACCTGCACCAGCCTGAACGACAGGGAGCCCCATCTCCTCCCAATCCACTCACGCAGGACCGGGCGGACGGCGTTAACGGTGTGCGTTCCGAAGCGTGCGTCCGCCAGGTTCTGTATCTACCTCTCTATCGCTCCCTGCCGCAACTCTTTCCTCCTACTCTCTATCTCCCTGGGAGCCGGAGGCTCCCCACTACGTTTCCTCGCCGCCGTGAATTCGTATACGGCGGCGAGAACTCCTGCCTCCAGCTCCCAAGGAAGGGAGCCGGCGAGCGTGAAGGCCGCCGCCGAGGACACCGTCCGGTACGCCCGGATCGCCCTCAGCGCCACCGTGCGCTGCGTATTGCGAAGCGCGCGCACGGATTCGTGACCTATCTTTTTTTTTTTTTTTTTTTTTTTTTTTTTCCTATCTGAGCTAACCTAAGCTAACTATTCATACATATATGAGTTGTTGGAACATATATGTGTACCAAGCATACATACCTCAACAACTCTTATATGTATTTCGTATCGGATAATTTTTTAAACTATTTTAGTTCGATAAGGGAAAAAAATAAAACCCACTTTCATGTATAAGCGTGTATGCGTCCACGTGTGTGGAGGTGATATGTGTAATGTTGTTGAAGTGATGTAAGATTTTGTGTGACTGTATCGCGCGACCTAGGCTTGAGCCGCTGCCCGGGGGGCCTAATTTAGGTCTGTGCCGCTGCAGTATCTTTTGATATTATTATTTATTAACTTGGAATTCCTACAGGAGTTATGGGGGCTGACTCTCAATTAATTTTATTTAATCATATAGCTAAGTAGAGTATCCACCTTATATTATCGTCAATTGAACAATTACTACATTGGTCACTGCGTGGTTCAATTTATGTGGAACAGTGCAGTGGCCAAAAATGTGTTACTCTTTAGCACCACCCGAGGACCAGGAGCAAGGAATGAGAGGTTCACTTTCTACGGACGACAGTAACATCTCTTTCTCTCTCCGAAACATGTTTTTAGATTTTTGTTGGCAATTTTTTAATTTCATGTTGGTAGCTAGAGTTGTAGTTGGTAGAGCCAAACTGAAGCTGTTACTGGTTTCAGCATTAACGGATCGGCTCGACCAGGATAGTACCATTCTTTCACATAAAACCAACGTGAAGTAACAGTGTAAACATTGTTACGTTTCGTTCGATCAGTGAGAGTGCCGGAGACCCACCTATCCTTCCCTTCCCCTTCCTCTTTCTCCCCAACAAAGGCTGGCAACGTAATTGCCACTCTCCTGATGTTGCAAGTGTCTATGGACGGTGGTGATCATTTAACATCAGGTGTCACGCCTGTTTATTTGCCTCCTATGACATACATAAAAAAAAATGAAAGAGTGTCCCACAAAAGACTTTTGTACACTTTATAGTTATTAAGCAATTGACTGAAATCAGCAAAACCTAGTATAACATTTTTTTGTATATTATATTTAGGGACTTTTATTATTCCTGATATGTCAGTACAATCGTAATTTAGATTTACACAGAACTAAAATTAAAAAAAAAAAAAACTAGGTAACCTATGTAAGCTACAGTCTTTTGGAACAGTTCGATGTCGGTTCTGCTAGCTGTGTAACCCACATTCTGGACATTGATCTCAAATTCCGTAAAAGTTGCATCATCTGAATTTGATTTTTGTTACATTCTATTAAAAAAATATATTAATTTCATCATCTTGACCACACTCTTCAAAAACTGGTGTATTTGTAATTTTTATTAGAAACTTCTCCTATTGCAATTTATCCCAGACTGTAACCAAAAAGTAGAAAGAAGTAATACCATAACGATAAACTTCAAGTAATTTTGAAAAAAAGCGCCATCCTCAAGCCATGTCATCCTGAATTGCACAAATCGATAGATTTGCTAAAATAATCTAATATTATTTATCGCATATACAGACGGAGTCACGTATAACTTCTAGTATATAAGTAAATATATAAATTATTAATTTCATATACATTATTCAACACTAGACAGGCTATAAATCAATGTATTTTTGACGTAATTTTCCCATACGTTGAACCGAGCACGGCCATTAGACTTAACAAGCGTTTCAAAGGATATATCGTTCATATGTGTTAAAGTAATTTCCACGAGAATTATTAACATCGATGTACGTACGTGGCATTGTATAGGAAATTACAGTAATGTAAGTTCGTACAATGATTCCAAGTTTGGAAAGCTAATGACATTTTTGAATTGAAACATTTTTTGACGCATTGAGCGGTATTTTAGGCAGGAGATAAACTTATAATTTAGCGTCATGACATGCTTGTAAGTATGACCGATCGGATTGCGCTTGCGTATCTCGCGTTAGACTAGAGACGCGACTGTATAAAATGTATATAATCATTGCTCCGAGTGCCAATAGATTGAAAACCAGGCTAATATTAATAACTTCAATTTACATTTAAGGAAATTTAAGCATTTTAAAAATCAAAACAGAACTCGGTTTTATTTTAGTATTGTATTGAGTTTTCACTTCTATTGGCTGTCCTTATGACTGTCTTGCCAACATACTAAAGTTTCACGGAAACCACTGACGCCGTTTCCGAGATCCTGAATATATAACAATATAAAAAATATACAAGAATTGCTCGTTTAAAGGTATTATAGATATATTATTCGTCAAATTTAAAGCTTCAAGCTTTCTTTACGAAATCTCTGTAGAAAGTTTTAATCAATACAATTTTATATTATCTTGATATTCAAATATACTTTGACATTAATCTTCATATTCAAATTCCCATATGCTTGTAATTCTTCTAGACGTATTAACAGATTTTGAGATTTTTTATTACAAATGGAGTCACCTAAATGATCATTAAATAGATATGGATTGATATGCCATACATAAAAAATGCTAAGTATTCACTATTGTTAGCCACGCAAGACTCTGCATATTTTTCTAATTCATGGGAAACTAGAATGTGTAGTATTAAAAACGTTTTTGTCTTGGATTCACCATTTGATTGTATTGTGCATCCATTACGTTTCCAAACGATGATACTGGGCATATCACTATTTCTCATAATGAACAGACTACATTTAATTCAATATCACCCAGAAATACCACCCCATGGTGTTGTGTAAAATTAATTGAAAATTGTGTCATGGTTTGCGATAAATTTCTTTATTTTCGTAAAGTTATGTTTGGTTAAAATTTGTTTTTAAAATTTGACCACGTGGTTTTTGTTTACAATTAAATTAATTTTCATTTTCATTTACACATAGATTTTTTTAAATGATTATATAATAAAGATCATGGAAAATGGCAAATAACTGAGTAGCCATGATGAAAACCTTTGATTATAAAAGTACATCCTTTGACACAAGAACTCTAATAAAGTTCAAACTTTAAAAAATCAATTAACTATGGTCGAATGTCGACCCCTGGGCGCCCACTAGTTAAAGTAACCCTACAAATAATTAAGCGTACTTGCCTTACCGTACATTTATTAACAGATGTGTAAGTAAGTAACGTGTGACAGAATCTAGTTTTCTATTTAAATGATACACTTTCGAATCGCCTCATTTGTCCACCAGCTCTGTGAGTTAAACACTCGATTTCCAATTGTGACGAGAGCGATTGTGGACTTACTCAATGATTGAATAATATCGCTTTCATCGTGAAACTGTGTTATTGAATGAATGAATCACGTTATACCAGTTATATTATGAATTTGTATATTATTTATTATTTAGAGACAATTAATTTGTATTTGCCCTATCCCTGTGTGTTTCATAAAAGAAATATTTTAACAAAAGGTTATGCGTTAGTCATAATATATAGAATATAGAATACATTACAATCATTTTTTTAAATTTATGTAAGTATGTCTGTCTGTCTGTTTGCATGACCATACATCACTTCTAAAGTACTGAGTTCACAATAAAACCTCAGCAAGAAAATCATAAAGCATATCCTCAGGAGTAACTAATTTTTTGTTCCATTCAAATCGGTCCACCCTATCAAAAATTATTGTAATTTGAATGACGACTTGAATTAAATATGAGAGAAGAGTATTATTAATCCTTATTAATATTATAAAGCTGCAGGGTCTGTTTGTTTAGTAGGTTGTACGCGCTAAACTTAAAAACTATTAGTCCGATTTTAAAAATGTTTTCGGTGTTAGATAGCTCATTTATCGAAGAAGGCTATAGGTTATATATCACGCTAGGACAAATAGAAGCGAAGCACCAATGAAGATTGTTTCAAAGTCGTTTTTTTTTTCTTCTGAGAGCTTCCGGTGCATGCTAGCGTTAGCCTAAAGTAACAGTAGTCCGGTGAAGCTGTTAAGACCTTGCTAGGTCAATAGCGCAGTCAATTCGAGAAAAAAAAAAACCTAAAGTAACTTTTCCACGAGGACGAAATCGCGGGCAGAAGCTAGTATAGGATTTAACAGCAGTAATATCATTGCTTTAACCATATAGATACCCTTTGCATTTGCAAAATACGTAATTCGATGGCTGATTAAACGTTATTTAAAAACCTTATTTATCTTATAATCTTCGTAATCGTTTTGGACATTAGCGCGTACAAACCATTTGTAATTTCTTTATATTTCTATGTATACATTTTTGTAGATAATTTATATATAAATATTAGTTTCTTTAATAAAAATACAGCGATATTATTTAAAAACTGTTATGCTAATTTTCAACGTGGACAAAATTTAATTTGTCTCAATCATACGATAATCTCTAGTAACGATTTTAAAGTTTCAAAATTAAAAATACTTTATTCAATTAAGGCTCTAATAAGGAACTTATGGACGTCAAAACTACCACCGGTTTGGAAAACAACCCAGTAATCAAGAAGAACCGTCAAGAAACTCGATCGGGTGTATTTTTTTTAACATATATATTTCCAATGCATCATACAATCGCTTTTAGTGGATGCACAGAGAGGAGTCAATTCCAGACATCACCATCGTTCACGTATTGATCCACTCTACAATATCCT
Source organism: Antheraea mylitta (assembly GCA_014332785.1). Classification (NCBI taxonomy): domain Eukaryota; kingdom Metazoa; phylum Arthropoda; class Insecta; order Lepidoptera; family Saturniidae; genus Antheraea; species Antheraea mylitta. The sequence goes on from JACEII010000016.1 coordinate 973,390, forward strand.
TTTGACACCAAAACCCGCTTGACTTGGCGCTTAAATTTACAGTCCGGCAAATCGGTAACATGTTTTGAGACTATTGTAGAATCTAACACTTTTTTTTATTGTAGCACGGCAAAGTGACTGCACTATGCCTGATGGTAAGCATAGTATTATCCAAAAATAATAGCGACCACCGATTGACACACTGTCCATCGCCGGTCGCCACTATCATGCTGGCCTGTAAAAAGGTGGATATGCACAGGCTGATCCCGAAACGCGACCCGTAGAAGCGAATCACTATTACAGGCTTTTTCGCCATATACATGGTGGTTGCGACCCAGTCAGGCTGTAAAACCCTACCACCCCGCTTACGCCATTGCCTCGTTCGTTATTTAGCAGGGTGCACCACGTGCAGGTGAGGTTGGCTTGGGTGTCTCAAGTCTTATGATGTTATTCGACACACCTTACACCCCAGACTGTTACCTGTTACCTAAAACACTGTTACCTAAAAAACTAGTATTGGTTTTTACTAAATGCAGTTTTTCAAAGTTTTTACGGTGTTTACGAATTCCTCCACTAAATACAAATCTTTATACAAACAGTCAAAGATAAAACAATTAAATACATCTTCCTCTGCCTCTGTTTCTGAAACGTTTGACTCTTTTTTCATCTATTTACTTCAAATGGATATTAGCGAACATTAACGTAATGAATAAAACAAAATAGTTTTTTTTTTCATAATATCAAAACATAATAAATTAACGAATTTCGACCACTAAACGACTCCTGGCGTATATAAATACCGGTTTATATAGCGAAAAACGCTAACTTAAAATGAAGGAACCGACACAGTAAAGAAACTACAAATAGACAAACATCGAACAACATGATAAATCCTACTGACAATGAAGCAGCGAATACAAGGTTCAAACACGCCTTGCCCGAGCGAGCGCACAGCACAATTGCTCCTACTAATTTAATCTGCGGCTCCTTTTACAGCGGTCGTCGAGTGCTAAGAATCTGTACTTGATCGGCGTTTGTATGAACGCCGGTTAAGTATGCGTTCGGGTTTGACGAACGCGCGTTCGAACCAAATAGGGTTGCGGTGTCGTGAAAAATTTGCTTCTCAACCCCCTTTAATTGGGTATCGCGTTGTTGTGGGCCGTACACATGGGTAGTAAGTTCGTGCAATGCAGAAAAAATATTATTTAAGCTTATTTTGACCTATGTTTTTTTAATAATAATTTATACGTATATATATGAATATAGGAAATGATTAAATTTTTTATCGGTATAAGTCGTATAATACTCTTATCTTAAAAAAAATCGTATTTTTGTGTATATATGTATACACATAAATGAAATGCAAGTGTCTGTTTATAATGTTATCATAACAACTTTTAAATTAATGGATATGAGAGAGTATACGATAGTCATAACAAAAAAACAATATTATTTATAATTTTTAACTGCGTCTTTGTTTTAGCTAACCTTCAAATAATTGGATTAAAGTGTACAGAACTTTCTAGCAGCTATCTAGCTTTATTAAGGTTCAGTGCAAATATAATGAAATGAAGAAGTAATGTCCAATACCGCTCGCATCCTACACGCCTATAGACAGAACAATATATTTTTGCTACCTTCCACGTGGTCCATGTCGTGGGTAACAAATAGTAATGAATATAAACAACTATTAAATTATTATCTGAGTATTAATTTTTTAAAATTATTAAAACAGTTTCGTTATACCTATATTTAATTTAAATTCATGAAGAAATAGAAATATAACTCATTGTTTAAAATTTGAATATGTTTTATAAGTAAATTATAATTTTAAATACATAATAGTATTTTGTCCATATAATACAATAGAATAATTAAAATGAAAATGTTTTCTTTACTTAAACTTAATTTAGGCTGCTAGTTACTTATTTCAAACATTAAATATTTATTTATTTATTTTAGGGTCGTCAACATGACAATACACTAGTAAATATACAAAAGTAGGACTATTATGAATCATTATAAATGTAGTCATATTTATAGACAACTACGGCATGCTCCAACACTTAATTAAATATTCATAAAGTAAATATTAAAATATAATAATAATCGATGTATAACCCTTCATAAGAGATGGTTTATTTCACACGTATTTCTCCACAGATATATGTACGAGTATACTTTTATCTACAATTATTAAAATATATCCGACGATATACATAGTAAAGTGACAGCAATTTCATGAAAATTGTAAATTTTGTGACTGAATTCGAAACTTATCTTTTAATTAAATACCCTTAAGGTATATTCCTTGATTGGTATATTTTCAGTAAAAATATTCAAAGTAATAAAAGGTTCTTTACGAAGATAAAAGAAAAACTGTAACGAAAAACATAGTATGCTCTAATAATTTTTACATCAAAAAACAATTGAGCCGTTACAGGACGCCTAGCAGATGTGAAACATCGAACAAATCTATTATTCTCAAATTACACGAGCTCAATGCGACGAGAGAGATTACGTACAGTCGCTTGCAGATGCCTTAATCGCGTCGTTGCCACGCCAACAACCAGGTTTACCCGCGCCTATAGATTTTTCACATCAATAAATGTTTCTTATACACACACATATATTATTCACCAAACCTTTTCACCTACATGAAAATACGTACATTAAAAAACTATAATGTTCGCTTGACAAATTTCATGGCAGTATGTTCGGATGACTAACACAGGGTTGTCACCGATTTGTTGTCGAGACGTTTCTTTTAGCGTTGATGTGGCGCTGATTGGGATGTACGAGGTGTTTGTGTGTGCATTTTTATTTTTTCTTTATGTCACTAATGAGTGTTCGTTAGGGTTGTAAAAGAATTGCGCAGTGAAAGAACCATCGCTTATTAATTACACACAACTATATGTATGCTTTTGTTTTTTATGAATAGATGATATGAATACGCATAGCTGTAAGCAATATCTAATTAAAATCAATTAAGTTTTTAGTAAATTCGTCCTAATTTATAATATCGTGGTAGTGACATTTTTATACGAAAACTAGCAACCGCTCGCGAGTTCACCCGAGAAATATTATAGTATAAAATTGAATAACGGTAAAATATAACCTGGCGCCCTCTAGTCATAGTAAAATAGATAGCATAAAACATTTTTTTAATTATATCTTCATCCATTTTAATAAACAAGCGACCTAACCCGGCTTTGTACGGGTGAAATAAACTAATGTGACGTCAGAAGTGTCATTTTTTACCGCTTTCATATTTAATGTCCACCATAGTGACAGATATTGGTTGAGAATGTTCACTCTTCTGTAATCTGTGATAAGTTCTAAGATATTCGTTGAAATAATATACTGCAAAAAAAAAACAATTTTATCAATGACTATCTTCTGCCCGCGACTTTGTCCGCGTGGAATATGAGCAAACGCTAACACGCAGCGAAAGCTCTGAAAAGTAATAAAGTCTGATTTTGAAACATCCTTCATTGGTACTTCGCTCCTATAAGTCTTAGCATGTTGGTATATAGCCTATAACCTTCCTGGATAAATGAGCTATCTAACACTGAAATACTTCTTTAAATCGTACCAGTAGTTCTTAAGATTAGCTGGTTCAAGCAAACAAACTCTTTAACGTTATAATATTAACCAGATTCATCTTGATAGGTATCTTCGCCTGTCCGGTCTTGGGGTCTGTAGGAATCTTGGTCTGTCATTTAATGGATTTTATATTTTAATAGCGGCTCCGACAGAGATAGTATCGCCGTGAGGATAAAAAAAAACCTTGGCAAATTATATACCTAAACCATGAATCGCTTTATCTACTGGTGAAAACAGCATCAAAATCCGTTTAGTATTGTTTGATTTCATTGCGAACACACGGGCAAAGTACAAGAGTACAAGAGTAGTGGTAGGGCCACGCTGAAGCTATTACTGTTTTCAGCATGAATGGGTCGGCTCGTCCGGGGTACTACCACCCGACCCACAGAAAACCGACATGAAGTAACAGTGCTTGGATTGCTGCGTTTCGTTCGGTTAGTGAGAGCACCGGAGGCCCACCTCTCCTCACCTTCCCTCTCTCATTTTCACTTCCTCCACCCTCGCTCCCTTTCCCCCAAACACAGGCTGGCAATACACTTTCGACTCCCCTGGTATTGTTAGTGTCTATGAACGATGGTGATCGTTAAGTGATACATCCACCACCTGTTCATTAGCCTCCGTTGATATAAAAAAAACGCGTTAGGGGTCTTTATTTTATACTATGTTATGATTCACAAACCTGTGCTATTTGACTTTATATCTTGTAATATTGATGGTATTTTAAATATCATAAAGGTTATTTTGCACACGAATGAAGTGGATGGGAAATAATACCACGGAACATGAATTCTAGGATGCCACAAAAACTCCCTGAAACAAGGGAGGCACCATTATGTTACAATATTGGAATTATCACAAGACACTTGTAATATTATTACCTACAAGACAATGGCAGTAATCATTTGAGAGATTGTAGTAGTAGTTACAATATTCGTCCATTAGGAGAGGCTAAGGAATTAATCCATTCTGCCAATTCTGAAGTTGTCAATATAGGTAGTTCTTATGTATTCTTTGGACAGTTTTCTTCTATTTCCAAATTAATGTAAAGGCATAAGTGCCACATCTTTTATATAATATTTCGTACATGTTTAACCATCTTTTTATCTTCTTAATCTCCAAGTAATTTCTCTTGCCAATCCTGAAGTTGTCAATTTGGATAGTTCTTATGTATTCTACAGCCAAATTTCTTCTATGTCCAAATGAATGTAAAGACATAAGCGCCAATTCTTCTATATAAAATTTCGTACAATTTTTATCCATATTTTTTATCTTCTTAATCTCCGAGTAATCATAAAACAATACAGTTCAATTACCTCCAAGCATGGAGTTGATAAAGTCAAAGATAGGTTTCAAATTATCAGGATAAGTTAGGAGATCGATATTCAGGTAACATGTCGTACGATTATTTCAATGTGCCAACAAGTTGGTGGCTCCCTTGTTAGAACTTTCCAGGGATTTTTTTTGGCATCTCAGAATTCATGTTGAGATTGTTTGCCAAAAATAAAAGTCACATAAATTATAAATAATAAGGTTCATTATATTGAATCAATTCTCGAGTAACTATTTAATTAAATATGTAGTGTTTTATATCTATACAAGGTTCTCATTGAGAATGACAACGGATAAGGAAAGTAATTAAATAAGATAATATTGATAAATCTAAATATAGTTTCTTATCGGCACTTCTTTATCATTGGAACGTTTTCCGATAGTAATTTTTCAACGCTGATAGAATTTTTTACAGAGAATAAATTCAATAAATTATTATATTCAATTTAGATAAACGAATATAAATAATCAACCCGAGTGAATGAGAATCGGATAAGAGAGAAAACTCTATAAAAATGATTGTCTTTTTTTTACCCGGTTTCTGAGGTACTGGGTTAAACTATCATTAGTTATTGAATAAATAAAGTTATCCATAAGATAAACTGTCAATGCTTTTCTGACTACCCAACCAGTTGTTAAATAACTATGAAACCCAGAACTAGTTCTTTCATGTTCATTGGACGCCTCTTTTTAAGAAAGAGTGTTCAAAGTTGGTTTTATTATTTTAATTATTAACTTATAGTAGTAATATTATGATTAATAAATACTTTGGAGATCAGTAGATGGTTTAATTAAATTTTATAATTATTCACTTAATTATTTAATTATTTTAGATATAATTTTTTTTCAATTCGTTAGTTGTTCGTCGATTATATGTCGTTATCAAAATACTAAAAACTATTGAAAATGTCAAATAAAACTTATCGAATAGATCAAATGTCCAGATTGGTCAGTTAAGTTTAACGGAGTTTTATCGTACGATTGTGTGTTCAGAAACCCAATTCGACAAGTTATCGAACCGATAACGCTATTGAACAGATAAATATGAATCAGAAACCGGGCATACGTTCCATTATTTTAAGTCTACAAGTGAGAAATAGAAATAAGAATATCTCTCTATACAACAAAATATTTTTCCGCACGGATTTCTATAACTGGGATTATTACTTGTACCTCTACAAGCGATATTACAGTTTTTTAACACATGCTATTTATGAATAACTAGCCTCTGTCCGCGACTACGTCCACGTGGAATAGTTACTATAGGCTAACGGTAACACAATTTTCAACAAAAAAAAAGATAACATTTTGAAACATTCCTCATTTGCGCTCCGTTCCTATAGACCTTGGAAATCCCTTATGGATGCCCACCCTCCCGGGGGAAAGGATGGGTTATGTCCTACTCGCACGGACTAAAACCCCACGGTGTACCAACAGACCGTGATGTTGGGGCGGCAAGGGATCGTTCTCTGCTATTCCCCTTGAATAGCCGCCCCAACGGTCCACCGGCGGAAGGTTGCCGCCAGGCTCCTACCTATAGAGAGGCAGCTGGGTACACGCCAGCTGCCCCCCCTTGTCCGCTGGACCTGTGCAATGAAGGGATGAGCCCCCCGACTATATCCCCTCAGGTCCGACTACGGTGGCAGGAGATGTTGGGCAAATCGCCGCCTCCTCCTGCCGGTCCTCCGTCGGCGGAGACGGTCACTCAGAGGGTCCACCTCGCGGACCCCCGTTCCTATTGACCTTAACGTGATAATATATAACCTTTCTCGATAAATAAGCTATCTAATATTGAAATGAGTTTTCAAGTCGAATCAGTAGTTCAAGCAAACAAACTAATTAGCTTTAATACAATGTAAACAAAGAAAAATAATAGATTAATACAATGTTATCATCAACTGAAGACTTTTATAATGACACACTTTCTCATATCGTTTAGGATTTTAATTAAAAAATAAATAAATATCAAATTAATTTATAGGAGGTAAAGCCACGCTGAAGCTATTACTGGACATAATCTTATGATTTCGCGTCATGACATGCTAGTAAGCGTGACCGGTTTTATTGTGCTTGGGCAGTTTTGGGTCAAATATTGATATTTTGTATAGAGCTTGTAAGCTCGTCATATGTTTGATTAATCTATGAACTATAATTATTGCTTCGAGTGCCAGTAGGCGTAAAAACAAGTAATGTTAATAATTTGAATATACACATTTTAAATTTTAAATATTGTAATTCACAGAAATAGCTACGCTGAAGTTGTTACTGGTGTTACTGGTTACTGGCATGAATGGATTAGCTCGCTCGGGGTAGTACCCGGCCAACAGAAACACCAACGTGAAGTAATAGTGCTTGCATTGTTGTGTTTTGTTCGGTAAGGAGAGCGCCGGTGGCTAGGGATGTTAAAAAATAATCGATTTTTAATTAAATCGATTTTTATTTTATTATAATCGATTTTTTATTGTCGATGTTTATTTTCATATTAATCGATTTTTTGAAAATCGATTATATAAATTACGCATTTTAATCGATTTTTATATATATCTTATCTATTATATATATCTATATCTTATAATGATTGTTGTGGTTCTTATGACAGCCAAATACCGCTCTCTGTAAAATTAAAACTTTCAATAAAACTAAAAAGGTTTGTCATGCGAGTACAACATGTTTACTAAAAATGTATGGTAAACTCGACATCGATAAGTTAACAAAACTATTAATTATTATTGATTTTATTCTTTTTTTATTTTATTTTAAATTTCTCAGTCACACTATGATTAATATGAAAATTTAAAAGAGAACTTCATTGTTTTGAATTTTACAGTTAGAATTAATAATGTTGTCATTTTGTTAGGATGTTTATCATTTCATTTTTATTACGATATAATGTTTAATAGTACTGAAAATTTCTATGGTATTTAGTTTCTATATTCTTTACCTTGAAAGTTTAAAGGAACATTCACTTTTATTTTGTTTTGAACTGGTTATTTTTGATACGTATAATTTTATGTGATTCTTAATGTGATAAATTGTTATTTTAAATCTTTAGGTTTATTATAGGAATACGGAAAGCATGTCTATTTTTAAATATTATAAAAATCGATTTTTGAAAAAATCGATAATTTATTTTCAATAAAATCGATTTTTTTCATTAAACTCACATCCCTACCGGTGGCCTACCTCCACTCCCCTTTTCTCTCCCCCTTTCCCCATTCCCGCCAAATACAGAGTGACAACGCACTTGCGACTCCCCTGATGTTGCTAGTGTCTATGGACGGCGGGGATCACTTAACAACATGTGGCCAGCCTGTTCGTTTACCTCTTATGATATAAAAAAAACCATAACATATTTCGCGAAAGTTTTGTAAAATAATAAAATAAATACTCGATAAATACAACGAAGCAAGTTCTATAAACATTAAACCGTATGTTATCAGACGGACGACGTTAAGACCTTGGCATCTAGAAACTCAGACTCAACGAAACTGGATCTAGATATTATCCCGGATTATAATGACGAGATATTAAATATTTGATGTCCTTACTTAATGAATACTGTTGTTAAGCTATACATACATATCTGAGATTAATCGGTTGGTACACCGAAGTGGCTTTTATGGAAATGTATTTATGATATCACCTTTAGTCATACTAATATTGGATGACTGTAATGTGATATTGTTTTCAGTACCTAGAAGACCGAGCTTAGCTCGGTTCTTTAAAAAACATTTTTAAATTGAAATAATCTGTTAGGTTTGCCTCACAAAATTAGCATTATTTTGCCAAAAAAATAAAGATGTTTATGCCACACAAAATTAGCATTATTTTACTAAAAAAAAATCTTTTGCTGTCACTCAGATTCGAACTGAAGTTAGACGAATTTTCGAGGCAGCCGATTTCCATCTTACCTATTTTTGTTTTGCCAGCGGTGGCGAAATTTACCTTTAAATTCTAGCTATGTTTTTTCTTTGCCTGAAAAGTCAGATAATTTTTTTTATGAATTATATCCAGCTAGATTGATTTATCGTCCCCGAAACCACCCACATACTAAGTTTCACAGAAATCACTGGCGCCGTTTCCGAGATCCTGAATATATAAAAATATATACAAGAATAGCTCGTTTAAAGGTATTAGATACTGTAACTAGCTATGCGCGCGACTTCGTCTGCGTGGAAATTTATGTAAAAAAGCGTGATTTATAAAGTCATCTGAATGTATTAAGTCCATTTACTTATCGACTTTTCTCTCGTACTTACGACGCGTCGTCATTAAAACTACAATAACTTTTAATAAAGTGAACTGAGTTTAATGAAACAGAAACTGAGTTACTCTCGACGATATGCTTTATGATTTTTTTAGTTAGTTGTTATTATGAACACAGTGTTTTGCTAGTGATGCGTGTTCATACAAACAGACAGACAGACATTTCTAAAAATAATTGGAATGTACTATTACTTATTTCTAGATCTACAACCTGCACCTGCTTTTTTTACGAAAATCGAAAGGATACAGACACATTACATTTACATTCTTCTTATATACATGGAAGATTAAACTAGAAAAGTTGCTAATCTCATCTAATATTATAAATATGAGTGTGAATTTGTATGTTTGTTATGCTACTACGTAACTGATCGTTATTAAATTGTACATATTATCAGGGGTACGAAAAAGGGCATAGAGTAACTTGATCTCAGGAAAAGTTCTTTTCCCGAAGACAAATTTATTAAAGTCGAATCTACATTAATGAGAACGAAGCTGCGGACAAGAGCTAGTATTACTATCAGTTTGTTTTTTATGGATTCGCGTATAGTTTATTGAATTTATAAAAATTATTCAATTTTTATCATTGCTTATGTAAATGTTACTGACAGTTTATCGAGATACACTAGATGGCGCACGAAGAGCTTCAGATGAGTGTTACATAAAATTTGCACTATTTTGAATATACTAGCAGTTGCTTGCGACTCCTTCTGTGTTTATGAATGATGACACTAAATATTATATTCACGTAATTCTATCGGTGGTACATAAGCGATGATAGCTTAATTGATAGCGTGTTCGGATAAAGCATCGATGGATTTATGCTCGAATCCTAGCAATGGAGCCTAGAGCTTTTGTTAAGGAAACCATTGTGATGATATCATAGGTAGGGTTTTTCCTAAGTCCGCCTGGCCAGTTACCACACTCCATTTGTAAATTTGGTGTGTTCGGGAGTTGTACTTGAGAGCCAGTTCTCTCTAGATTTGGCGTGTTTATTACGTTTCCTAGATCGTCATTTTTAAAACCTATTAAGTATTGAAAAAAATAATCTAGCCTCAATCCTTTAAATAAATATAGGACTAATCTCGAGGAAAGATCTTAGCTACAAATCGATACGCTTATTTGAAGGAGCAAAGCATACAAATATAATTAAAGAGAAGCCATTATTAATATTTTCTTTTGTAACAGAAAATCAACTTTACTTTGTAATGAATGTAATAGAAGTATTATTAGGATTGTACTGGTTTGAGACAAAAGTAAGCGGTGTAAGATAGCACGCTGTTTACCTTTCCCGCTGCATGTCTTACCTCCGTTAACATCTACAGTACCAAGTCCCAGGGATGTAGTTTGAGTCGAATTTGAGGTAAGGCAGCATTGGTTACAGGTAGAGCGGAAGTTAAAAAATATCATAATTGATCTGCCTTCGAAGCACAGGCTCCTAAATCAATCACCATGTATATCACTAACCACTAGGTCACATAACGCTACATTTTTTTAAATTGCCAGAATATGAATTAACTATAAAAAATTATCTTAGTTTTTAGTATTTTTAAGGTACGGCATTGTTATTCCAAAGTAGCGTATTGCCCCACAAATGACCCCCCCCCCCCTCGCTAGCTACGGCTATGCCTAGTCCCTGACAACGTTTTAATTACCGAAACAAAGCATAAGTTAAAAAAAAAGTAGAAAAGGGCTCTTTAGATAAATTTCAGTTTTGTATTTTTTATATTAGGCTCTTTTGAACGACGGGTTCGATGAACATTGAGTTATACTATAAAGCATGATAGTATTTGTAACTAAACAGACGAACGTTAAACATTTGTAACAGCATGCCGTAGTTGAGTCACGATATGTTATACAAGCAATATTGTTTAAAGCAACTTCTGAGGACGACTATCTACGCACTAACGTTACTTAAAAATATAGCTCTTTGATAAACTTCAACCGGTGTGAATGAAAATAAATAGACAAATAAAATCAGCAATAGAATAATGAAATGTCACACGGTAACACCGAGGACCTAAATAGAGGCGCGTCGACGCGAACAAATTGACGAGCGGTATCGCACCTATTTAGAAGGATTAAACATACTTGATACTTGTGTTTTTTTTTTATAAATCACTGAAATAAAATGTTTCCGTTTTATGGGTTATTAAATATGTGATCTGTCACAATGGCAGAAGTTTTAGGACCACTGAGGTTATATTGTATGTTATCACGATTTATCCCGCAATATATGAATCATGAACAAAACTGCAATAATAATAGAGCCGACAAAAAACCCTTGTTATGTTAAGGTATGTCAATAGTAAAAAAAAATTAACTGATTAAAAAAATACAATCCTGGGTAATATTATAAATTAGCTTTTGTTCCATATACATTTATATATGCCTAATAACACGCATTCAAAATTCTATGATAATCAAATATTTTTAAACATTATTACTAATTTTACAAATAAATGCAAAGATAGTATAGTATAGTAATATGTAATAGACACCTTTCATCCAAAAAAGTAATGGTTTCGATGACTAGAACTAATATTAATTAACGCAATTGAAGCAGCGAGTAAAAGCTTGCATTATTATATTCTAAGAATTACATATTTTACAATGTACAAAAAAATCCAAGTTAATATTTCGAACTCAACGCAATATAATTTAAAAATAGTTTTAATACATATTAAACTAAAATAATTAAACTTTTTAAATTATCTATACTAGTGGTATAAGTGAAAGTACCTCAATTTATGTTTGGCACCGATCCACGACTAAATTTTTTTGTCGATCATAATCAAATTTAGTAAAGATTTAGCCTGGGATATGTAGAAGATTGTAGATAATTTTAATTCTGAATGTAGAAAAAATACACCAAAATAGCTTTTAAAATTTCGGTAGTTTATACATTATCATTTTTTTGCGGTTAAGTTGTATCTGTTTAAAAATATTTTATTCCATGAAACAAATACATTCATTAATAGAGATATATCATTAGTACTGGAAAACGTTAACATATCTTTATGTATTATATACCATATGTATATAAAAATGGTTATTGTTAAATGTGTGAAATCAATAAACTCTGACAACGTTTGACCGATAATTATGAAAGACGACATAACTAAATATCTTTTTTTAATGGAGGTTTAGTGCTACCCATTTTGCTATAAATTGCTACTTTGTTATTCAGTTTCATGTTGTAACATATTTCCGGCCGTTTTATTTAGCATTAAAAAATGGCAAATGATTAATTAAACAATATCCAATGAATTCAAAAATAACACATTTACGAAAATGCCATACCGAATTATTCATAATCCTATGCTGATACGATCAGTAGTTTTGACGTAAGTGAACCTCAAACGTACTATATTTTCACTTTTTTTTTCACGAACTGACTACGCTATTGACCTTGAAACATTAAACCTGGGGCAAGTGAAAACAGCAGTCTGCACTAAAACAATTTATTTATTTATTTGTTATAACAGTTTATTTGTTATTTAAACAACACTTAGTTTATAATATTAATAAAGTATATTTTAGTACTACAATTTTCAGGAAGTAGAAGAAACAAGGTGACAGATTAGGAAAAGATAAGAGAGAGGGGTCCATCGCACTTAAGCTAAGAGATTAAAATAAGCTTAGCTGCTAGGAGTTTCAGCCGCGAACACAACGCTCCGTGGGGGTCTACGAAGGCACCAAGGGGTTAAAGAGTCGGTGACCGCCCGGACTGGCAGCTTAGCAGAGCACCGCTATACTCGTTGCAATCGGCCGGGGATTTAACTCGGCAGGCTCAACTACTCTCCCAGAGAGTGTGGACTGGATTACGCAATAGTACTCGGCAGTGAGGCTCAGTATCTAACCCAAAATAAAAAAAAGGAACACTTTGAAATGATATTCGGGTTGGTAAGTATTCGCCACGTTGACAATTATGATTGAAAAAACGTGGGGAGTATTGTTAGAAAAAAATAACCATGGCTCTGTGTCACGATTAACTCATGAAAACCCTGTGAGATTTCATGTTCATTAATTTACGTTCCCTACCAAATCTTAAACAAATCAAATTGGCACACGATGGTTGAAAGAATTGTCCAACGAGTTTACTGCAATTAGTTATTAATTAGTTCGAATCTACTACTTATTTAAGACAACTGCGGGTCGACACGAGGTGAAAACTAAAAAATGTATGCTTATTTATTACCGGGGCTTAGATGAAGAATTGGACGACGTGTCGAACGACACGACAACCGTCCCGCAGCAGATCGAGACCACAGCAATATACTTCGAAAAACTGAAATAATACTCGGCTTGTCTCTAGCACCAAATGGCCGCAGCGGAGAGAAAAAAAGCTCCTTACACGGGCAGCTCCAAAACAAAAAGGCCAGTCACCAGCAAACGATGACAATCCATATTTTTAATATGACTGATAGCTCTCGGGATACCAGATTAGGAAAACAAATTCCGCCCTCCCGAGCGTCTCAGATAATTAATTAATTAGCAAATTTGAACTGACAATTTTCACATTTACAGATTGTAATGATTAACGTTTTAAAAGAATTTTAATATACATATAATAAAAGCAATTATTTTATTTATTTATTTTACCAATATATGCAAAGTAAATCTGAGCACGGCAACACCCCGGAACAGGTTATTAATCCTGAGAGGGGTGGGGAGGAGAGATGGGTCTCTGGCACTCTCATTGACCGAATGAAATGCAACAATGCAAGCACTGTTACTTCATGTCGGTTTTCTGTGAGAGGGTGGTGCTACCCCGAACGAGCCGACCCATTCATGCTGAAAACAATAATAGTTTTTTTTTTTTTTTTTCGAAATGAGAACACTGTTGACCTCGAAAGGTCTTTACAGCTTCTCCGAACTATTGAGGCGAGCCAATTCGGGATGTTTGGGCGACTAACTCAAGGGTGCACGGCACATCTCGGCTCGGGCTGTCACCTGTTTTGTGCAAAAATCGTGTCCTATCTAAGCTAACCTAAGCTAAGCTATCTAGATATACGTATATGAGTTATTGAAACATGCATGTGTACCAAGCATGCGTGCCTCAACAACTCCTATATGTATTTTGTGTCGGAAAAATTTCTCAAAACTATATAAGATAGGATAGGATAAGGAAAAATAAGGGTAGAACTCATTGTCATTTATTTCTCTGAAAAAGAAAAACAGCGTGTAAGCTTGTAGGCGTGCACGTGTGTATAGGTGATGTGTGTGATGTTGTAGCAGTGATATAAGGTTTTGTGTCACTGTATCACGTGAGCAGCGTACTCAAGGACTCCACGCCGAGGGAACGGACCTAAACTTGAGCTGCTGCCGAGAGGGGCCTAATCTAGTGTCAATAATTGCTTCAGCGTGGCTCTACCACCTACAAAATTTCACATTCATAAAGTTAATAAGGATTTCTAATATTTATATTTACAAGTATCAAACTCTCTTTTTCCGCATCAAGTGTCAAGTGCGGAAACAATAGGGGGATCAAGTTTACAAGCGGCTCAATTGGCCGGTTGTAATTTCGTCCCATTGTCTCTATTTGTCCCCAGCGCGCATCCGCCGAGGCCCCTTCGATACCGGCGCTTCCCTGCGCTCCCTCGGGACGTCGTTACGTCCTTTGTACGAGCATATTTATGGCACAGGAAAACGGTGATTATTGTCGACTAATTTGCAAGGAGTGTCTTAGAAAATAAGCGTATTGAGACGTGTCTACGCTTTTTACTTCGAGAAGATTTTTCGATACTACTTTATTACCTTAGAAAGCAAATTAAAACTATGTAAAAGTATTCTTTATTTCACGTCACTGGTGAAAATATCTTATCACCCATTGATATATTGAAAGTTTGCGAAGGTGTCAATAGAAGTACCACTACAATTTTTATTAATCCTAGCGTGTATAATCTGCACCGTTTCTGAACTGTTTTAAGATATTCCTTTTTTATATCATAGGAGGCAAATGAACAGGGGTTCAACTGATGTTAAGTGATCACCGCTGTTTATAAAAACTAGCAACACTAGGGAAGTCGCGAGTGCGTTGCCAGCCTGTGTTTGGAAAATCAGAGGAGGGGGGGGGGAAGAAAGAAGAGGAGGGGAGTTGGGTCTCCCAACACTCTGACCGAACGAAAAGCAACAACGCAAGCACTGTTCCTGCACGTCGGTGTTTCTGTGGGTCGTGTGGTACTACCCCGGGAGAGCCGACCTATTCATGCTGAAAACAGTAATAAGCTTTAGCGCGGCTCTACCACCTACAGAAGTTATCATATATATTATAATATTATTTTATATAATTTATATCATATATTACCAGCCAAGTTTTAATACATTAAACCTCCTTATCTTTACCAATATTATAAACGCGAAAGTGAGTTTGATCATTGCGAAATTTTATATAGATATTCTCAGGAGTATAGAAAAAGAGGACTTTTTATCAAGAAAGAGTAATTTATTTATTTATTTAAAACACCAACAAGATTTACACTAGAATAATACATTACATGCATTTTTAAATATTCTATATAAGTGTAATCTTAATTATAGGTATTTACGACGTATTTAATATATTCTACAGCAAATAACTTAAGTAAATGAGCAAGCTAAAACAGAAACAACAAATAAAAAAAAAACAGTAATCATACACTCTAATTTTTTTTTTATTTTAAGTTACTTAAATCAATTTGCTTATACTGACTGAGACTATTTGTGAATATATCTAGATTAGAGTTTTTAGATTCTGACTTATAAAGTGATATCATTCTATTTAATGGCGAGTTTGTTCGAGAATACTTGGTAGCGAAAATATTAAAACGTGAAGCTCTAGGCAGTTTCGCAAGAACAGTTATATCAACTGCGCTAAGTAATTCAGGTGCGTCCAAAATTCCACTCATTAATTTGTACAGAAAAGTGGGATCAAGTAACCCTTTGCGATATTTTAAATTGTTTAAATTGAAATATTTAATAAATAATTTGAAAAAATCAGATACTTAAAAGTTGAATATTTATAAACTCGAAATTAATAATTTGTAGTACACATAAGCAAAATTTACGACTCGCACTGAATTAAGCAAGATGATAAAATTTCGATGTTATAAACTGATTGTGTACTTGACAAAATATATCGCACGTCGAATAACATACTCGACAATAAAAAATCACACAAAATACCATCCTTTTCATTAACAATGTAAAAAGTCGCATATATATCTGCAATGTCGCGGCATTAAGACAAAGCAACATTTCGACATACAAGTCAGATACAAATGTCGAAACGAAACCGAGATCATCAGATCGCCGCTTAAAAGCAATTAAAACACACGAGATTATTCAGAGGACAGCCACCGGAGGCAATCGGAATAATCACGGCGATTTAACACTTTCTCAGCTTAAGCGATACGCGATAAAAATAAACGGGCGCCGACGGATACTACCTACTTCAAAGGATCTCTTTTTAATCTACAACATTAAGTAATATTTGTAGTTGTATTATTTATGTTTGGGGTTTTAATTTTTTATTACTATTGGTGAAGATCGGGATGCCTAATGACAAAATGTCGGATATCGTGCATTGACCTTATCAATAGCGAAGAATAATTTATCTATGCAGATTTCTCTCCTCCAGAAGTCGCATGTGCGTTCAATACAGACAGCGAAAAGTGAAGCGTCTTATAGCTATATGTTCGTTGCCTTCAGGTCTTGACTAAAGAATTACAACAGAAACGGGCAATTGTGTAAAACTTAACCATCACAAGAGCCTGTGGCCGTAATCAGAAAGGATATCGAAAAAGAAGGAGTTGTAATAGAAAACGAAATGGCTTTACCAAGTATATGAATAAAGTTATTTCTAAAAGAGAAACTGCACATTCCTAAAGTAAAGATCATATTTTAATTAGTACCATAATGATTGCATCTTAATAAAAGCATATAATGGTTCAAAAATAATTCTGTTCAGATATGACGTCTGAAGGAATCGCTTTAAAGATTAATTTTTGGCGAACAAGAATATTGTGATAAAAACAAAAAATCGTGAAGGTATACTTTGTAATTCTCAAGTATACTGCCTCCTCAACAAACTCCTGGATATTAAAGAAGCTTTAATAAACACCAATCAATGAATTCTGTAATTAAAGAACCTCAGATCTAGTTTATTATTAGATTATCATTAGAACACATTCCCATATTTAACTCTAATAAGATCATAAACTTTCAAATATATTTCAGTGTAAAGTCCCAATATTAACATATTTGGTACAGGTAAGCCGTCTTATATGGCATGCTATGTCAACAGTAATTTAAGTAGGAACTGATTGCTGATGCTCACGGAGATCATTCTGGACATATATTTTTGAACAACATTGTTTTACTTGTGATAAATTCCTTAATTAACTAAGGATGTGTAACACATACTGACAGTATATAGCCTGGACAGTATCCAACGAATAGCCATTATGAAACAGTTTAACTCAATCGTTCAAGTCATTTTTCATGAAATCTTAGCTGCTCTTACAATTGTAAAAGCTAAGATTTTATGGAATGATTAAAGCAGTTTTATGAATAAGCTGGTATTAGATAACGATAGGACTGGAATGACTTTTGTTTATTTAAATGCTGAAGTATAAGAAGAAACATTACAAATTAAGGTTCAGTTTAAACATACATATTAACATGTCAACTTAACATAACATAACTCTAAGTCATCATCAACATCTGCTTTCTGGTATCCCACGTAACTAATTTCAACATTACATTTTTTTTCTAATTCACTCTCCTCTACCAAAATTCATCCCATTATTCACACCTTTTAAACACATATTCTTTCACACAATCCATCCAAATCTGCTTTGGTTTTCCCCTACTCTTGTCTAATTCCATCTATGTCTTTCATCTCGCCTCATAACATGGCCATACCATGCTAACCTATCACACTTCAGACTGTCAGTCACTGGTGCTATTTTCAAACTTATTTTGACATAGTAATTCCTAATTTTATGCATGGTATTTACAGCTCACACCTATTTTAACATTTGCAATCTCTGCCACACGTAATTTACTTTCATCCATATTCTTCGTAGTCCATTTATGGAGTAACAATTTTGGTCTACTTCTACCTACTTACTTAAAGTATAACTTAATAATAAAAAATGAAGAGCCAGAACAGGTCACTTTATCTATGTGTAAAATTATACAAAGAGAAGCGAATGAACATATAATTGATATTCGAAGAAATTCACGACGGTCAATTTAAAAACCATTTAATTCAGTTTGTTATTTAAAAATCGTTTCTAATTACCAAGAAGAATTAGCGCATGACACTTAATAGATTGTTAACATTTCGCAGGATGTTATAAATAAGCCATTAAAGTCGAAAATGCTTTTATGTTTAGGTGTCAATATTTTTTTGTCTTTGTATAATCATTTATACCCTCTTATATTATTATGTTTATGATCATCACACATCCGGTGATGAAATAGTATTTAAGAATATATTAAGAAGGATATTATGTATTTATTTTCATTATTTCTTTTAAATACAGTCTATGAATTTTTTTTATTCCATTATCAGTTAATGCTCCTGATGGTGTTATTTCTAGTCAAGATGATTTCGTGTCATGGGGACTACTTATTTTATTATAATTTTGGTAATTACTACTTAACCATCCGATAACTCTTTTACGAATTTTAAATTAGTTCAGTTATGTAATTACTTGTTACCCTCTGTAAAAGATGTAATAAATAGATGTCTGAAAACTCTTCTATTGACCAGTTTCCTTTAAATTCGGCCGTCTCAGAAATATACGTAGAAACATATAATACTCGTATAGTTACTATTATTTTAATTGATGTAACGCTAGTTCCAGATGTTATTGAGTCTCATAAATATTAGGAAAAGTCACGACAGTGAGAACAACTAGTAGCATTTATAGGTTGACATTATAGCCAACACCAACACAAGTCACAAGTTAACCACATACCTGTAATTATTTTTTTTTTACTTTACCTTCCACTCTTGAGTTGAAAAACCATCGTCAAGTAATTGTTGATATATTCTGACAGCCAAACTTAAGAACCAGTCCCTCTCTAAGTTTAGTGCACGTACCATCTTAGATGTGTTGAATCATTAAAATTTATATAATGTAAAAAAATACATCACCTTTATTTCGGCAACAGCTGTTGTAGAAATGATTATAGATGTTCATTTTGATTTGATACTTTCTATGTTTGTATGCACTCAGAAGTACACTAGCAAAAACCAGTATTCATAATTATAAATTAAAAAATACAAACATTAAGCAATAACATACTGCTCCGCGGCCCTGCAGGCTGTCATCAGCCGGGTGAAAGAAGCGGCATGGGAGGAGCTGCTGCAAACGCTGGAGGGGGATCCTTGGGGGCGCCCGTATCGTCTCGTACGCAATAAGTTACGACCCTGGGCGCCCCCTGGTGACGGAGACCCTTCAGACGGAGGTGATGGCGAGGGTCGTGGGAGAATTATTCCCTGACCCTCCGCCACTACCTGCTCCTCCTATGCCTCCACCTAGGGCGGAAGTCGAGGGGATGCCTGACAGTCCTCCCCCAATTAGGAGGAGATGGGGAGAGCTGTCGAGCGTCTCCTCAACCGGCGGAGAGCGCCCGGTCCTGTTCCGGGCCGGGTGCTCGGCATTGCGCTGGGTCATCTCGGGGGGTGGCTTCGGGAGCTGTTCGACCGGTGTTTGGCGGTTGGACGGTTCCCGAAGTCCTGGAAGCTTGGGCGGGCTCTGCCTGATGGCTAAGGAGGGTCGCCCTCCGGACTGCGCGACCGGTTATCGGCCCCTGGCCCCTTGTGCTGCTGGACGACGTCGGGAAGGCGCTGGAGAGGGTCATTGCTTCCCAGGTCGTCCAGCACCTGGAGGGAGTGGGACCGAAAATATCGGACGCGCAGTTTGGCTTCCGGGCAGGGTATTCCACAGTGGACGCCCTGTGCCTCCTAAAGTCGCTGTCGACGGGGGCGACCTCCCAAGGGGAGAGGGTCTAGGCGGTATCCTTAGACATCGCCAATGCCTTCAACAGCCTGCCACACGGGGTCATACGGGAGGCTTTCTGATATTTCGGAGTGCCCCCGTACCTGCGGCGGCTGTTGGAGGCGTACCTGGAGGACAGAGAGGTCGCCTACGTCGACGGCGAGGGGCGAATGGTCCAGTGGGCTACAAGGCGGGGGGTTCCACAGGGGTCGGTCCTGGGGCCGCTCCTGTGGAACATGGGCTACGACTGGGTGCTTCGTAGCGCGCTCCCATATGGAGCGCGCCTAATCTGCTACGCCGACGACACCCTAGTCGTAGCCCGGGGTGAGAAATGGAGGGAGGTGGAGCACCTGGCCACAATGGCCACAACCCTCGTGGTCAGGCGCATAAGGAGGTTGGGCCTCAGGGTGGCCCTCGAAAAGACCGAGACCATACTCTTCCATGGGCCTTGGCGGGGGCCACTACCTGGGGCCCACATTATGGTGGAGGGCGCCCTGATCAGGGTGGGAGCCCAAATGAAGTACTTGGGCCTCACCCTGGACGGGCGCTGGCGGTTCGAGCCCCACTTCGCGGGGCTCGGGCCACGACTTGCTAGGGCGGCGGCGGCACTCGGCCGATTACTCCCCAATATTGGGGGGCCGCGGGCCAGGTGCCGGCGATTATACATGGGAGTCGTGCGGGCGATGGCCGCTTATGGGGCACCGGTCTGGACAGACGCCCTTGGTGCCGCCAACGTGCGCGCGCTTCGCAATGCGCAGCGCATGGTGGCGCTGAGGGCGATCCGGGCGTACCGGACGGTGTCCTCGGCGGCAGCTTTCACGCTTGCCGGCTCCCTTCCTTGGGAGCTGGAAGCAGGAGTTTTCGCCGCCGTATACGAATTCACGGCGGCGAGGAAACGTAGTAGGGAGCCTCCGGCTCCCAGAGAAATAGAGGCCAAAAGGCAGGAGCTACTAGAGGAGGCGGTAGAGTGGTGGATGCAGGACTTGGCGGACGCGCGCTTCGGGACGTACACCGTCGACGCCGTCCGCCCGGTCCTGCGGGAGTGGATTGGGAGGAGATGGGGCTCCCTGTCGTTCAGGCTGGTGCAGGTGCTGACCAGACACGGTTGTTTCGGGTGGTATCTGTACCGGATCGATCGCAGGGAGCCGACCGCCACCTGCCATGAGTGCGGCGCTGAGAAGGATACCGCGCAGCACACTCTCTCTGAGTGTGTTGCATGGGAGGTGGAGCGCCGCACTCTGGTGGCGGTGGTGGGGAAGGATTTCTCGCAGCCGAGCGTGGTTTCGTCCATGCTCGGCAGCGGCAGGCGTGGCGAGTAGTGGCCTCCTTTTGCGAGGAAATCATCTCGCAAAAGGAGGTGGCAGAGAGGGCCCGCGAGGCGGACCCTCTCAGTGGCCGTCTTCGCCAACGGAGAACCGGCAGGAGGAGGCGGCGCTTCGCCCAACGCCTCCTGCCACCGTAGCCGGACCTGAGGGGATGTAGTCGGGGGTCTCATCCCCTCATTGCACAGGTCCGGCGGACGAGGGGAGGCAGCTGGTGTGTACCCAGCTGCCTCTCTATAGGTAGGAGCCCGGTGGCCACCTTCCGCCGGGCGGACCGTTGGGGCGGCTATCTAAGGGGAATAGCTTAGAACGATCCCTTGCCGCCCCAACACCACGGTCGGTCGGTATACCGTGGGGTTTTAGTCCGTGCGAGTCGGACATAACCCACCTTCTCGCCCGGAAGGGTGGGTATCCATAAGGGATTTCATTTGTCACAACATCTTGGCTGAACCATGTTCGGCTAAAGCTAAGATGCTGTATGTCATGGTAATGATATCTCATCAGCGACTCTCCTAGTGGAGCTACAAAAATTGGGTAACAATGGGACTAATATGTTCGGGGGAATAAAAGCCCTTAAAAATAAAATAACTTAAAAACTAATAGCAACATTAATCAATATCCAACAGCCAAATAGGCATACGCAGCGCTGATTCCTATACAGATCAACTCTGTAATTTTATCACGTTTGTAAATAAAGAAATAAAATTCTGGTTTTTTTCATTACTTAAACATTTTCTAAGAGTACAGATCATAGTGTATACAATGCTTGTCACATAACAAATTTCATTTTAATCAGAACGCCAAATCTCGATAACATCAAAGCAATATTATCGGACCGGTAGCCGAAATGCAAATCGAGTCTCGGCGAAGCTCTTACCTAATTTTTATTTCTTATTTTTATATATTTTGTCTTTAAAATGTTTCTTCTTATTTATCTTAAGACCCTCTCGTGCCGTGGAAGCTGATTGCTTTCGTGAGTTGTCCAGAGATTATTGTATTTTTAAAACACACTTTTAAACCGCCGCTCGATCGAGTCTGTTACATTCACCTTTGTTCTTGGTATAGATAATAAAAAAATAGTTTTTATAATTATTATATTTAAATAATTTAAATCTCGAACCTATTGCCATATTAAACAGGTTTCTTTTTGGAATTCCACGAGTTTAATTTTTTCACTAAACACTAATTAAACCTATTTGCAAACTATATTTGAAAGGCAGAAATTTGTTATTTATTCACATCATTATCCTAAAATATAATGTTATTATTTTTGTTTCAATTATCATTTAGCAAAAGGTGTCTACACTAAAATATAATAGTGACCATGCAAAAATTACGTTAATAATTTTCGATTTATTTTATCTTATTCAATGCAACTGTCTATTCTCTTTCACTTATTATCAGAAGACGCAGTTTTGACAACAAAGATCAGAGATTTAGCAATGAAATATTTTAGGAGGAAGAGAGATATCTGTTCATATTTACGTGCGAAAATTGTAAATAAAGTGAAGATATTGGCAAAAAGAAACAAGAAAACATTACAATATTTGTACAGAATGATGACTAATAGTTACATCCGCCATATATGACCTCTTTCGTAAAATAAACGATACAACTGAATAAATTCAAAAGAGATATCAAAGGATACGGTACAACCACGGGGAACAACTAAAACTATTTTTGTAACTGAGCGTTTACTTACTAAGGCTACCGGTTATGCTGTGTCAAATGCATAAGCAAAAGCGACAAACAAAAAAAAACTGTAGAAGAATAACTTTGAAAACTGTTTTGTAGTACTGTACTACAATACGCCTTATCCCCTAAGTACGGAACTTGTATGTATTCCACAAAGAGGAAAATTTAAAGACATCAAGATAATATTACTAGTCGTAATACTTACTAATATGTTTCGTAAAATAATAATAAAACGCGGTTCACTAGGCGGTAGAGTTACGCTGGAGCTATTATTACTGCTTTCAGCAAGAATGGCTCGGCTTGCTCGGGGTAGTATCACCCGCTCACAGAAAACCGACGTGAAGTAACATTGCTTGCATTTTTGCATTTCGTTTGGTCAGTGAGAGTACCGGAGTTCCACCTCCCTTCCCCCATCCACCATCTACACCCCTTCGTCAAAAATCAAACTGACATCGCAATTACGACTCTCTTAGTGTCTATGGATGGTGGCTATCTCTTAATATCAGGTGACTGTGAATCATATTTCATACTATACACTTTTTTCTCAGATTCACATTTTAAGAAAGCAACAGGGGTACCCTTGGTTGATTGCTATAAAGATATATGGACCAAAGATAAGCTCGGGAGTGTACTTTTAATCGCAATTATTTCGATAAAAGTATATTTACTAAAGCAAAGTCTAACTTAAATAATGTCTACTGAACAAATTTTAATTTTGTATTCCTTATATTTGGCTTTTTGATTGACCAGTTCTCTGACCAGTAACTAAGTACATATTCAGCTACCGGACTGGCGATGAATTGTAGATATTTTGGAAATCACTGCAGTTTTTTTGATTGCGATTATATTTAAGTATAGTTCAGTGAATTTGTCGTGATGGGTTATAAAAAGAAAATTAAGAAAGAGGCACTTCAATTGAGGATATTTTAATGGTAAATTCTGATCGCGAAATTGATTAACTATTCATTATTGTTTAATATTTATCGCCCGTGACTTGGTCCAAAGTAGTCGTCGGTAGCAAGTAGCGAATGTTCTGTCATCACATAGATCAGGTTGTTGGTATGCGGGCCGTCGTACTGTCGCCTGTGTTTGGCAACACGCGACATTTCGCTACTGCGCTACCAGCCATTTTAATTGGTGAAGACTTAGAATTTAGATGATTGCATTATTACAACACTTTACTTTGGTGATTATAAAAAAGACAAAAAGCTATCGTAATATTTTAACGTGAGTAATCCTTGACGGTAATTTAACAAGATTGTTATGATTAAAAAACGTGTCAATATTTTTGCAGTCAAAATATAAATTTTTCTTTACTTTCTTAACCCCGTCTTGGTATGTATGCAAATTGTCATCAAAAACAATTATTTAAAATACTTTATAGATTTTAGCATTTAATCACAATATCATCTCTTGTAAAATAACCGCTTGGTCTAAAATGGTAAACACGTCAAACCAACAGGGGACAGATTCTCAAATATATTCGGAACACACCAACAGGTGATTGGCGAGAGATTTCCAACTTGAGGGTGGTAGCTACCCAAGTGG
This sequence comes from Antheraea mylitta, assembly GCA_014332785.1. NCBI lineage: Eukaryota > Metazoa > Arthropoda > Insecta > Lepidoptera > Saturniidae > Antheraea > Antheraea mylitta. The sequence goes on from JACEII010000016.1 coordinate 998,132, forward strand.
TCTTAAAAAGAACTCTTCCAATATGATGTGTTTGGAACACGATGTTTTCCTTCACCTGGAAGCTCCGACTCTAAGCCATTATCGC
>JACEII010000016.1:998226-1039595 GCA_014332785.1 Antheraea mylitta
CCTTATCTTAAATGATAACTATAAACTAACACGGCATTAAAGAAGTCAAATGTAATTTCATTAAATAAATAAATATTGAACAAAGTTTTATTTATAACAAAATTATCATTTTTTAAGTATACATATCATATTAAGAGTAGTTTATTATAAGAAGACGTAAGAATCGTTTTATTTTTTTTTTAATTCTAATAAAATAATAATCAAAAGTGTCAAATTTTTGCATAATTACATCAAATGTTGCGAATTATTCGCGACATATACAATAACAATGCAATAAATACCACATATAATAATAAATTTAAAGCTTTTAGCATTGACACAAGTGTAAGATTGACCCCGGACTTGTTTATTAATATTATGTTTATTATTTTAAATTTACATAACAAATTTTGTTAATGACAACAAAAGAATTTGATGAAACTGTTTAAAAATTTTGCATAATCGATTACTAAAACAATATCCATACTTGACCTGTACGATAAGAGTATAAAATTATGCAAAATTGGTTTCGCTCTGTCATCAATGCCAAGTTTTTATAATTTAGAATAGAAGGAATCTATAATTTATAATTAAGCTTATTGTATATCTATTGCTCCATTTTTTCATCACAATATCTCATCTTCAACCTTTCCCGTGTTTTTTGTTAACTATTTGGACAGGAATAAAACTTTTTGGGCCTAAAATTTACACTATACAATTCCACGAATAACTGATGAGGAAATTTGAAGAATTTAATAGCTTTACTAATACGTCCTTTGAAATTTTTAATACACATACATTGATTAGGTAAAATTGAACTTTTAACATATGGCTAAGCTATTCAGTTAAATATTAGAAGCATTTATAAAATGGTCTTAACATGTTTATACAAATGATACAAGTATTTTATTTAGGTAATATGTTTTAGGTAGAAAGTTTTACGTTTCACAATAATTTTGTTAAATACATTATAATTACATTATAATTGGTAAATAGGCTCAAGTTTCATACCAAGCTAGACTATTTCTTTAAATGAACAGCTCCTGTTCCTCAGAAATGATATCCGAGACCTTTTTGAATGTTAATTTAGTTCCTTTTACATTTCTAATTCTACTTAACTCTATTACATGTTATATCTATTTTGGCGTCCTATTTATTTTCTTTCCTTACTTTATTTCCTTTTACATTTCTAATTATACTTAACTCTATTACATCTTATGTCTCTTTTGACGTCGTCTTTATTTTCTTGTGGCTTTTTTAATTTACATTCTTTTAACTACTCTTTTGTATTGTCTTAATAATTTCGGTCTTTTCTTTTAATTTATCTTTCTTTCATTACAGTCTTTATCTTACTTTCTTTAGTATTTCTCTTTTCTATTTACGCATTGCCACCATTTTCTCTGTCATATTTTTATATGGCATTTATTCTATTCCCCTCTGTGGGTAACGTAGGCTTGAATCTTTGCAACTGAGTTGGCATTTTCAGTGAAGAAAAACATCAAAATAAAATTATAGCACGATAATAGAACTTTTTCTAACTTCATCTTGCTAGTTATCAGCTGCCCCTGTTGGTGTATTCTGGCAGTTCAATTAACTTGAGAACAAGTTCCTCTCTAGATTTAGCGTGATTACAATCTTGAATCATATTACCATTTAATATCAGATACCATTGTAGTCAAACTCTATTAGTCTATAAAGTAGATATAGAAGAGAATGTTACATTATGGCTAATTATGTAAATTATATAGAGTTATCTGATGTCTGGATCAAAGTGTACTAAAAATTACAATATATGACTAATAAAAAATATATAAAAACATAACCACGTCTCCTATTCTCGATAATTCGTATGTTTTCCAAACCGGTGGAATTGTTACATTAAAATCTTTTTAAGGTCTAAATTTAAATTCAATACAATATTTTTAATTTGACATAAAGAAAAACTATTTCGTCACATTATGGTTCAGATCCACTATCGTCCATCCATCAATGTTCTTTTAAAATACTTTATATTCTTCTTCTAAATGTTTTCGTACTTTAGTAAATGCCGATGAATATATATAGTCGATAGAAATAATCATCGGGTAATATGAAATCATCGCGTAGTTAGGTACTGGGTAACATTAGCCCGAACCTAGGGAAGACGGATCAGGGGGTCCATCTTTCTATTGCACGGCTGTGGCGGACAGAGGAGACAGCTGATGTGTACTCGGTAGTCTCCTGACAAGGACGGGGCTCGGCGGCTGCGGTTTTCTGCAGCTGGGCCGACCACAGGAGCGCCATGATGAAGTCTGTAGAGATCTCGTGTCGCCCCAACCATAGCGGTAGATGTACACCGTAGGGTCTTAGTTCGTGCGAGTAAAACATAACCCACTCTCTCCTTCGAGGTCCATAAGGAATTTTCCCACATAAAAAAAGTTACTAAGTTACTAATCTGGTGAATTCAAGCAGCTGTATTTAAGTTCCAGTTGAATTTCAAGACTTTTTATGTTATCATATCTACAACCTATGGGATATGCCATAGGATACAATAAACCTTTTTTTATAGTGGAGAAATCCTACATGGGATACCCCCTAACTGTCAGGGGACAGAGAGAGGGTTATGCCGGACTCCTACCGGCTAAAACTCCACTGCCGCTCTGAGCGTGTATGGGCCAGGATCGAGGTATAACGTTGAACATATGCTCCTCTGACCTGGTCGCGCGCTTTGGTCCCTGTAGATGTTGGAACCGGGGACCCACATCTCGAGAGAGGAGAAACGCTCCTCCCTCCTGCTTCATAGAATACTGAAGCTGCGGCTAATACCATGCTTCTCGTCACGGGAACTCCATTTAGTGGTGATATACGCCCCCACGTCTATCACCGAAGTTTGACTATCTAGGGGGGTCTTTGATGGTGAAGGCCGCCCCCTCTTCTGCTTCTGTGGCCAACTCTCGCTTGTCGGACAGCGGGCGCATCAGCAGTTCAGGATATAATCAAGCTGTCACTTGAATAATTCATCTTCTCATATTGAAAATTTGTTAACATTCACCCAATGGTCGATTTAGGGAGCCGTATTAAAAAACTAGTTTAATTTGTAAGCGCTATAAGTTAATATCTTTTACTGCATTAAATAGTGTCCAATTGCGAAACCTATAAAGAATAATAAAATATAGAATTTTTCTGAAAAATAAAACCAAATGTAATAAACAGAGAAACAATTACGTACAACGAGCTATGTTACAACCATTAAATATAATATGGACTGCTCCATCCATCATCAGATTTATATAAAACCTTTTAAGCTACTACCTTCCCGAGACAAAGTAATTAGCGTTAACAAAACGCACAAGACCGAACGCCAGGAGCAATATTTACATGTACCATTACAATAAATCACTTCGTTCACTTTCCTAAATTGATATTGTAATCCGTTTGGCGTTTTGTTTTTATTTCCCATTGAATAAATGAAGACGTTGTCGTGATGCGGCTTCGTTAAATTGCTATCTCCAGCGTCTGTTCTATATTAGAGTGGCTTTCTATTAATACTTTTAAATAAATCATTATATTTTATTTTAAAACTGGCTGATATCCGTGAATTCTTTATTTGTAGGTGGTAGAACTACGTGAAGCTATTATTGGTTTCAACATGAATTGATCGGCTCGACTCCCCTGGTGTTGCTAGTGTCTATGGACGGTGGTGATCACTTAACATCAGGTGACTTACCTATTCGTTTGCCTCCTTTAATATAAAAAAAAAACTTGAAAATCTATCAACAAACACACGTGTTCGGGCTATTGCTCTGAAGTGTTAGTACCCGTGTATATTTATTGTTAAAAACCTCTTTTATTTTGTCTTGTAATTTTTGTGGCCATTTTTGGTCGGGCTGGAGGATATTAAAAACCTCTTTGATTTATATAATTTTAAACGTAGTATATGTTCTAAACAAAAACATATATATGTCAGTCAGTCTTGTAAAAACAGTGTGCAATAATAAATGCCTTCATAATAGCAATTATTTTATTTTATTTAAAAATCGTCTAGCGACTACAGAAAACGAACCTGAACCTTACATTTATCATATGGTAATCTAATAATCTAAGACCACATTGTTAAATGGTTGGTGAGACTGTGGTTACACTGGGACATGTTTGTTTATGTCATAGGAGGCAATTGAACATGCGGGTCACCTGGTGTTGAGTGATCACCGCCGTCCATAGACACTAACAGCACCAAGGAAGTTGTAAGCGCGTTGCCAGCCTGTGTTTGGGAGGAAGGGGGAAGGGCGGAGAGGGAGAAAAGGGAAAGAGAACGAAACGCAACAATGCAAGCACTGCTACTTCACGTCAGTTTTCTGTGAGAGAGTGGTAATACCCCGCGCGAGCTGACCCATTCATCCTGAAACCAGTTCAGCGTAACTTTACCACCAATAAAGGTAAATAAAATAAAACACAAACGAAAAATTGGTAACCCTACACACTACTCCACGGATTCTTTAACCTTTCTTATCGCACCGGCCGATACAAAATGGCGGATCACGCTGAACAGAAGCGGTTGAGTTACGTGCTCGTCTCAGCCGCTGTGATATGTTCATCCTAACAATAAATATTGTCAGCCAATTAAATAGTGGTATTCAGAGCTACTGACGTCGACTGGACCCTGGCAGTGATTACTTAACATCAGGTGACCTACCTGTTCGTTTGCCTGTTTAGCTTCTGATAACTGCAATAAAGAGCCCAGTCCCCGCCGAGTTTAGCGTGTTTTCCACCTTAGGCCACATTGTCTTTTAAAGTCAGGTAAGACATTCCCATAGTGCGGCGTAGGTTGTCGTGGAGTTTTAGCCGGTTAGAGTCACCGTTTAGGCCCCACCCCTGCGTGGCTAGCACGTGGGGGTGTGCGGCTCAAGTCAGGTTCCCCCCCGGGAGCTTGACAGTCCATGAGGATTTTCTCTCCACGTTAAAAAAAAAGGTCAGGTAAGATTGTGGTTAAACTAAATATGCTATTGATTTAAATTATACCAATCAGTGAGTTGTATGAAAATATATAAACATCCTTTATAACAATATATGATCTATATAAAATGTGAGAACCTCATCAACACATGCAACACGCATGTTTCTCGATTAAATTGTTTTACTGAATCGATTAAGCCGATCCCTTATCGATTTTAGATCGATTATTTTTGTACTGCCCACTGCCTTTTATGTGTGCCGCTAACCGATGTCTTTATTTAACTTGTTTTAATATTGGAATTGCATTTAACGCTTCATGTTCTGGTTCTACGCGAATCATTAAAGATTAATTGTATACGTTTTTACCATTAATTAGCTACTGTGTTTCGTATGGTTGTCGAAGTTATTCTATTATGATACATAGATATGCTTCCCTTATAGATATCCCACTAATTACGAAGGTCAGAGCCGGAGGATGAAAACAATTTTGGAGTGTAAGGGGTGTAAGGGGTGTCAAATAACATCATAAGACTTGAACAAGCTAACCTCACCTGCACGCGGTGCACCCTGCTAAATAACGGACGAGGCAATGGCGAAAGCGGGGTAGTAGGGTTTTACAGCCTGACTGGGTTACAGCCTACTGGGTTACAGCCACCATGTATATGGCGAAAAGGCTCATAATAGTGATTCCCTTCTGCGGGTCGTGTTTCGGGATCAGCCTGTGCATATCTTTTTGCAGGCCGTGCTTACCATTAGGCATAGTGCAGTAATTATGCCATGCTACAATAAAAAAAAAAACAAACAAATTACTTCAAACTTAATTTATTACTTACACCGGCTCCAATTGTGAATCTAAACCATTCAACAATCCACATAAAACACATACAAAAATTTCATCAAAATCAGTCCAACCGCTTAGAGGGAGTACAATTATAAACACACGGACAGAATAAATATATATATATATACAATCATGCCATTAATGGATTGTAAAGCCCATTAGAGAATACAAATAAATTGTTGACGCCAGATTCTTTACTTCAAGCAGATGTCTGACATATTGTATCTGAGTCCTCAATAAATGATGAAACATGGACTTATGATAATACCTTAAAAAGGTCTTAGGGTAAATTTAAAAACTCAATGACATACGAGTGTGTACCTGCCACTAACTACTGCCAAAAAATCCGAATTATAAATACGTTTATTCTTTAAGAGCGTATAACTTGACAAATGAAGTTTTTTTTTTTTTTGTTGAAGCCTGACAAAGTCACTGCACTATGCCTGATGGTAAGCATAGTACAATCCAAAAACAGTGGCGACCACCGAAAGACAGATTATCCATCGCTGCTCGCCGCTGTCATGCCGGCCATAATGACGAAAGTCATCCGGTACTGGATATGCACAGGCTGATCCCGAAACGCGACGCGCAGAAGCGAGTCACTATGACGGGCTTTTTCGTCATGTACATGGTGGTTGCGACCCAGTCGGGCTGTAAAACCCTACCACCCCGCTATCGCCATTGCCTCGTTCCTTGATCAGCAGGGTGCACCACGTGCAGGTGAGGTTGGCTTGGGTGTCTCAAGTTTTAAGATGTTACTCGACACCCCCGACACTTTTTGGCGGGATTTCAGTGTGTCATGTAGTGGATTTTATATTTTATTCATATTCTTGTATTATTTGTTCAAATACATAGAGTAACGAACATGCGAGTTTGTCATTGTAGGCGGTTTCATAATTCAATGTCCAAATAGTTTAGATGTGAACGATTTTCAAAATCTCATATTTTGTCGTTAAATGAAATGCCTCTACTATGCATATTTTGGTAATTGATACAAATAAATGGGGATAAATAATAATTCTAGCCAATAAATATCACATTGGAGGTTTTCGTTAAAGGAAAATTAATGTTATCAGCACGCACGTCAGTTTTTTTTTTTATTATCGTTATTCTATTCTGCAGACTTTTGGACGGCACCTTTTTTTTGCTTACATGTAGTAATTTGTGTACGTAAAAAATCGTATCCGTAAGCGTATTATTTATTTTATTAGTAATTTATTAAATATTAACTGTTCAATTCCAACGCGGATGCGGCCATCGATTCCCTGGTTGATTATCTCCAGACCACCGTCAGGGTGACCTCGAAAGAGGTACAAGCGGCGAACGATCGCCGTTTTATACTTCCTGATGACGTGAGAGCATTGATCACGGAAAAGAATGCCGTGACTTGGAGCTTACGACGCTTACCCGTCTGTAGAGAATCGCGATCGTTTACGTTCATTACGAAAAACAGTCAACTCTCGTATATCTGAGATCCGGGGTGAAGGGGGGGTAGACTCCTGGAGGGTCTCCAGCCGTCTCACCTGTCGTACTGGACTCTAGCGCGAACTCTCAAATCAGATATGTTCACTCCAATGCCTCCTCTCGACAGAGGCCCGGGTTGCCTCCCGCGTTCAATAGCATAGATAAAGCAGAATGCCTTGCCGCAAGCTTAGAGGAACAGTCTTCGCCAAACACTGATAACACCGACCCTTTCCATAACAGATTAATCGAATCAGCTGCGGAACATGTAATCGCGTCACTTCCGGCGGATACCCTAACCGCGATCACTTTCGATGAAGTTGCAGGCGCAATCAAGCGTCTCAAGCCTAGGAAGTCCCCAGGTCCCGATGGGATCAGGAAAGAAGTTCTGAAACTCATTCCTGATTGCATCATAGCTCTATTGGTCTGCGTCTTCAATGCGGCCATGTCCCAGGGTCACTTTCCGGCCGTCTGGAAAAAGGCCGTAGTGATAGGTATTCACAAGCCTGGCAAGAAAGCTACGCTTCCCGTTAGCTATCACCCCATTAGTCTGTTAGATACCTTAGGAAAACTTTACGAGCGGCTCCTTCTCAACCGTCTTCAGTTCTCGATTACAGATTTAAAATTAATACCACCTGAGCAGTTCGGATTTCACGCCGAACACTCTTGCACGAATCAAGTACACCGCCTCACGGAGTACATTTTCTCTAAATTTAACGCCGATCTGAAACGTAAACCGAAACGCACAATTGCAGTCTTCTTCGATGTCGCCAAGGCCTTCGATAAGGTCTGGCACGGAGGGCTCATCCATAAATTATGTAAATCTCGCGTACCCGATACGTTAATTCATATTATTCGCGATTATCTCACTGATAGGACATTCCGCTTTAGAGTGGATTGTAAACTATCGCTGCCCCACCCGATACGCTCAGGTGTACCACAGGGCTCCATACTCGCGCCCACGCTCTTCAATCTATTCATCAGTGACCTACCTTGGTCTCGGGAGGTCGAGGTAGGTTGTTACGCTGACGATACCGTTATTTACACTTCCGGCTGGCGGTCGGACTTTCTTAGGAAGCGCATCGAAAAAGCCGTTCATACTCTGGGTGAATGGTTTCGTCGATGGTGCATAGAAGTTAATCCCGATAAGAGTGCCACAATACTCTTCGATCCCACGAAACGCGCTAATAACTTTGAGCCTATCAGGCTATACGGAATCGATATCCCTTGGGTCGAAGAGGTCAAATATCTCGGTGTTACATTAGATAGACATCTAAAGTTCAATTCACATACATACAGAGTGCGAAACAAAGCCGCTATAGTCTTGGGTCGCCTCCATCTGTTGCTTTGTCATAAGAGTAAGGTGTCTCTTAGACACAAGCTCACTTTGTATAAGACGTGTATCCGTCCCGTGATGACATATAGCTGCCCCGTTTTTGCGCATATGTCCAAAGATAACTTTGATAAGCTGCAGGTTCTTCAAAATCGCGTTTTACGTAAAGTGACCGGTGCCTCGTGGTACATCCGGAGAGTCGATCTCCATAGAGACCTAGAGATCCCTTCTATCAGGGCGTACATAAAATCACTTACGATTAGTTATTTTGAAAAAGCCGCGAATTATCCCAGTCCGTTAGTGGTATCCGCCGCAAACTATGAACCCGTACCTAACGCTGCGCGTTATAAAAGACGTCCGCGACACATTTTTACCGACCCTCCTGATTCAATTACGTCAGCGAACGATCAGTACCAACCTGTCCCTCGAAACAGAGCGTGTTCACGCACACGCCCGCGTAACCACAGATCACGCCGCCGTGGTCTTGGGGTTAATTTCGCTCCCGCACATCCGATTAGGCCTCCCACGGCAGCGGCTCAAGCCTAGGTTCGATCTCTCGGTAGGAAGCCCTTGAGTGCGTAGCTTGCGCGATACGGTGACACACAAATATACATCACCGTTACAACACTACACGATCACCCCCACACACGTGCACGCCTACACGCTTACACATGAAAGTCGAAGGGTTTACTTTTTTTCCCTTATCGAACTGAAACACTCTCAATTTTCCGATAATAAATATATGGAGGAGTTGTTGAGGCGTGTATGCTTGGTACACATATACGTTTCAACAACTCATACATATATGAATAGTTAGCTAGGTTAGCTAAGATAGGTCGCGATTTTGCATGCAACAGGCAACAGCCAAGCCGAGGTGTGCCGTGCACCCTTGAGCTGGTTGCGAAAATAAAATCGTCTAAGTGCCTTAAGCGCTCGCCTTAGTAGTCCGGTGAAGCTGTTAAGACCTTGCTGGGTCAATAGCGTAGTCGTTTCGAAAAAAAAAAGTGTTCAATTATTTTTAACTATTTTTGGTTAAATGACGTTATTGTTTTATAGCGCTTGCAGTTTCGTTCTTTATGGCCATTTTTAAGTTGTAATCAATATCCCGTGCCGAAGCGTCCACGGCCCGATGGATGAAACCACGTATCGCGTCGTCAGTCACGTCGGTATAGTAGACACAGGTGTCGGTGTGCCTAGATATTGCCACCATAGCATGTGAAACGCTATAGTGGATTTGTACCCTTCTGCTCTTTGTTTGCAGGATCACCATCGATTTGAAGGTTAGTCCCTGGGATTCTTGGACCGTAAGAACGCGCGATCCATCCTCTACCCCGTAGCCCTTTTCATCAGGTCACACATCAGGACGCACGTCAGTTTAAAACGTATTTTTAATTTCACGAGAAGGAAAGCCTTCTAATTTTCTTACGACAACCTTCTTAACCATCAACCGGCATAATACAAATTAAAGTTAAATAATGACACTAATATGAGGTATGTATATAAGAATAGCATTTCAAATGAACGGTCTAAGAATTTGCAATTTTCTTATGAGTATTTGACATTCAAGGCAATGTCCCTAGACTTATAATGAATTTAATAACTAGATGAATTTCTGATATTGAAGACAGACTTAAGAAAAGTTAAACGCTTTCCTGAATAAATAGCGAATATACCAGTATATCTTTTTGTTGTCCATTAAGATATATAATTTGAGAATTACCAAAAGTTTTCTTGAAATTTTACTTTTGGCATGTTAGGGAAAAATGATGAGAGTAAATTTTACGATGCGCGCGCACACCGTCACGAAAAACCGACACCCTAATGTTAGCTATAGTCAACATTTTGTTTCTTTGTATTTGTTGTTTGTATTTCTTTATATTAAAACTTTCAATGTATTAACCTTTTTCTATTGCTAGTGTCGTTTTTTTACAAACGTACAATAAGGTGAAAGATAAAAAATTTAAAAAGATTGTTATCTTGTTACCCCAAAGAAGTATAACTTCGTACGCGTGTACATAAGTACACACACATTTTTTCAGTTTAATTGTCTAAGTCATCGAATATTTTCCCACGAATTTAATAAGTAAGCTATTTTCTATAATCTGCGTAATTTCACGGTATGATTCTATAATTGAGTTATCAAATTACTCAGAGTTTTTTTACTAAAACATTTTATATACACACGAAAACTGGCAGTGACTTTTTTCTTAAATTAACATTAGATTATAACATAATATTAATGGTTGGCTTCTGAAGTCCGTGTTCCCATGGCAGAGGCACGATAGGAAATTTATTGATTCGTGCCTGGAAATATCATAATAAAAGTAACAGAGATAGCTCACTATTCTATTTTTTAATTATATAGCGAATCTAATGTAGTAGTTATTAACAGATCTAGCAAAATTCATCATTTATTAAGGGATTATAATCCTATAAGATAATTTATTAAAATAACAAAAATTCTTCATAACTCCCGAAATTCTAATCCCTTTAACCGCAACCATACGATAGAGGTGAAAACTTTATATTATCAGAAATATGTGTATACTTGTTTATATCATTAGATAATACGCGATAATAAACACGTCAATTTTTTTCATATTGATTTACACAGTTTTAATTCATCGTTAGACGCCTTAAGGAGCCTAATTCCAAAAATACTTGCTGTAAAGGTTTATTTAAATATTATCTTTTCTAAGATATTTACATTTATGTAGCACACATTACGGATAATAAGTAACTATGTTTACAATTACAAGGTATAGTTTCTTTTTTGTTTGCTATATTATCCTAAATTATATGTAAGCACATCTATGCTCGAAAAAACAATTATAAAATCCTATATTAGTATACTAACTTAATTATATTATATTAAGAAGAGAATCTATGTGTTATATACTATTTAACGAAATTTACTCAGACTAATATGAAATATGTTGATATCAAAAATGTCGACGTTGAGAAATAATTCAAACAATTTTTTTTATGTAATGTGTAAAGTAATGTATCTGTAACCGTTTTAGATTGTGATACAGAGAAAGTTTTTAGAGGAAAAAGTAATGTAATTAATATATTTACACGCTACCTTATAATATTTCTAAATGATTTGTAATAGTTGAACTTATAATTGAAGACCTGTTTGGAAATTCTAATCTTTCGTTTGTTATTAATGACTCTCTTTGTAATAATTTATATATACATTATCGTTTATTTAATTTGATTTAGTAAAAAAGTCTTTCAACATCTATATATTTTCACCGAATAGGTCTACTTTTTGGTATATCTTTTTATGTACGGGTTTCTGTCATGTTTCTAGGTCGTACAGAAAAAGAATGAAGGAAGGCTACAAAAAGGTTTATCCAATATGATGCTGGACGACCAAGCCTATCTTGGTTCTTCAATAAAACATTTTTAAATTAAAATAAACTGTTAGGTTTGCTTTGCAAAATTACAAAAAAAACTCCGCATTCGAACCGGGGTTTTACGGATTTTCGAAACAGCCGATTTCCATCTGAGCTTTTTTGATTTTATTTATATTTTATATATGTATATTTTGATTTTTGTTTTGACAGTGGCGGCGAAATTTGCCTATATATTCTAGCTATATTTTTTCATTGCCTGAAAACTCAGATAAAAAAAGTTTTCTGTGAATGAAATATAGCTAGATCGATTTATCGTCCCCGAAACCATCTATATACCAAGTTTCACGGAAATCGCAGACGCAAATTCCGAGATCCTGAATATATAACAATATAAAAATAAATAAGAGTTGCTCGCTTAAAGGTATTAGATTAAATTAGATAACATATACCATGCGGCCTATAAGTATCTTGATTCAGTGAATAGCTTTTGGCCCATAATAAAAAAAACAGTTGACAATATTCCAGAGTTTCCCAGGGAAACTTTAGTTATCCGTCTAACTAAAATATAAGCTTCTAGATATGACGTTATAGGTTTATACACACATAGCCCTTTATGGACCCAAATAAAATTAAGGCACTTTGATTGAGATAGCCAAAAATATTAATTTGCAAATCCTTCGTCATTACCTTAAAATGTATCATGTAACGAGTCTATCCTTATTCAGTGTATAAAATTTCTAGAATCTAGTATGACCAAATCACCCCAGTCGTAAATATGGCAGAAGTTGCCTGCGTATTTTTTTCTTTTTTTTTGATATATACATATACGCAATTATTTATATATGTACATATATATTATAAATAGAAGTGTTAGTTTGTAATGTAAACACTACAGAGTTTTACTAAATAGATATGAAATATATACTGAACTTGTAAGAAAATAGAAAAAAATTGGCTCCTTGTTTGTCTTTGTTCCGTCTAATCTCTGGTTTAGTTAGACCAATTTTGATAGAACTTTTAAAGGAAAATAGCTATAAGGAGTTTTAAGCTACTTTTATTTTAGACTAGCTATTATCGGCGACCATCGTCCACGTGGAATATCCGAAACCGTCTGTATTATTCGCGTGTTTAGTGTCTCTGGAGCCTAATGAAATCAAGGCATCATAATTAAAACCTTTCTGGAACTTATCCTACCAAAACATAATGTCATCTTCATATACATAATCCTTCTGTCCGTGTGTATGTGATGGAACCCTTCCTAGATGTCTGGATTTATGAATTTTTTTGTGAGTGTTTAGATGGATTCAAGAATTGTTTATATTCCCAATTGAACTCGGTGCTTAGTACTTAATGCCACGGCATTAAGGTAGAATTTTAGATTTTTTTTAATTATCAAGGTAGGACGATTTCCGCTAGTGTACCTATAAATTTCCTTGTTATTATATCTAACTTTTCGGTCTTCCCTAAAAGCGATGCTTTCTACCAACAATTTCCATTACATTTGACAATAAACGTGAATTGTTGTTATCTAGTGAAATATATCAAAAAGTGCAGTATAATCGATATTACATACATATTTATAGGTGAGCGATTATCCGCTCGGTACACGGCGAAGGCAGGAGCGATCGCCGCGGGCAGTCTGCCACTCTTTATAATTTGATCACATTTGTAGTGCGGACAATGCAGGCCCAAAGCGCGGCAACGCGACACCCGAACATAATATCTATAGAGTCGTTATATTAATGGAAATATAAAATTACAATCTATGTATATAAAATGATACTCTGCCAGATTGAACGCATTACACAAAAACAACTACAAATTTTATCTATACTAATATTATAAAGAGATAAAATTTGTGAGTTTGTGACGTTGTAGGGGGTAATCTCAGGAACTACTGGTCTGATTTGAAAAATACTTTCAGTGTTCTATAGCTCATTTATCGAGGTTGGTTATAGGCTATATATCATTACGCTAAGACCAATAGGAGTGGAGCACAAATGAAATCGGGTTTTTTTCCCTTGAGAGCTTCCGCTGCGTGTTAACATTAGTCCAAAGTAAATATTCCACGTGAATGAAGTCACGGGCAGAGGCTAGTTATTACGTGTGAACGTGCGATAAAAACAGACATATGTTTTTTCTTTGTTTATTAATATGTATTGTTAAGGCAATAAATAAGGCAAACCAAATCGCACTATATCAACTAGTTGAAAATAAATGAAACCATTCGACTAATTTTCTCTTAATACCATACTATACTATAAACTCCGTTGGTATTATTACAAAAAAGTTAAATACGTATCGTATACTTGCTTTAAAAAGGTTACATTTTAAAAGCACCGCGGTCGCTGAATCATCGTCATCTTGCTCTTTTATCTCACTCTGGTTAGGTCAGACTTGCGAAAAAATGATAACGCGAACTTGCCTCGCGCGAGCGCGGTGCATTTCGTACGAAACCATTTTAAAGCAAGTATTCAATACGTATTTAACTTTTTTGTAATAAAACCGCGTATACGTAACTTTTATGTATATAATAGTGTTGAATACATTGATTCCTTGGTTACAGAATACTTAAGAAACAAGAAGAAGGAAAGAAAAAAAATGTTCACGGCCCCTGTGCTACCACACTATGGCTTTATTATGCTATTTTCCTGCAACGAAACATCCGAGACATTCGACCTACAATGACAATGACTACAATGACTCGTTTACGATCACGCTATGATGGCGTCAAATGCATTACCTTTTTTTTCAAAGTGACTAACTACGCAATTGACCTAGCAATATCTTAACAGCTTCACCAGACTACTAAGGCGAGCGCTTAAGGTACTCAGCCGATTTTATTTGACAACTAGCTCGAGGGAAATGCATTACCTTATTTTTAGTTACTTGCTATTAACGTGCAATAGATCGAGCCTGGGGTTTGACTTCAATTGTACTAAAAGACTACACATTTATCATTATTAATGGGTTGCTTATTGAAATACTCGCTTTGATATTTTCATACAGAGGAAGACATTAATCTAGTTAACGTTCTCATAAAGATCAACTGCCTACTTAGACTGCCGGTTCGTTACCTGGATAAGTTATTTAATAAATTAGAGAAGAAATAGATTTCCATTCTTACTTGTGCAAGATTGATGTATAATATATAGAGAGACTGACCGTGTTTATCTACTTCTATAAATTAATGTTGATTTATTTTTAATTTTGTTTTCGCGCAAAGATATTTAGAATTAGGAATATAAAAGGAGAGAGGGGTGATCGCAGTTTGATACGGGTCGCTATTGATGTTATCATGTTATATTTAAATGTGACCATGAAGTATTATATCCTAGAATAATGCGAGCGTTTAACCTTAACCAGGTAAAAAAAAGAACCAAGATTTGTCAGTTATGATTAAATACAAGTCAGAGTGTGGTGGTAATCTCAAAATGTGCTTAATACCTTTATGTTAACGATCACATCATAATATTATAGAACGATTTGATAGCAGACTCCTTCTAAACCCAACATTAATCGTCGAATGTATGTAAACTTAAGCTTATAACTTTAGAATGATTGCACTTATTTGGCGGTAGAATAAAAAATAGGTTAAAAATCACCATATCAAAAAGTGAGTGAGACAGAACACGGTAGGAGATCTTTAAAAATATTGATCAATATTGATAGATCGATGTTTTTTTGCTCAATTATAATTTTAATTTCATTACAAGGTCATAATGAGAAGGGAATAATATAATTAGAATAAATAGCTATACATAAAAACAGCTCTGAGATGAATAAACTCAAAGATTGCTGAAGAAATAAATTATAGGTAGATATAACGTCTCATGACGTCTCTATGGATTTCCTTGTAGTATTTCAGAGGTAAATACTTGAGTATAGTAGCCCGGGGCGCGGCACAATAGCGGCTACTTTTTCCTGAGCTATAATAAACATTTGTATTCACCGCACACGCTCTGCTGAACGAGACGCGCCCCGAGACAATTCGCTTTACTTATAAAAATATCATCTTCAAATTTTCTTTGACTTTTCACAATATGAAATAGTAAATAATAAAAAAAAATTAAAAGTACAAACAGACATATATACCAGGTTAGTTGCTCGCAGTATTCGAAGAGATGATATAGTTCATGATCACACTTCACATAATACGTACATTTCATAAAATAATAATATCAATACAAATACTAACAAACAACAAAGTGAACCTCAAGTTAAAATTTTATTCTAAGTCTTACAAAGTATAAAGTATGAGTTACTTTCAATGATCGATATTGAAAGCTGCAAGGGGCGACCCAGAGGTAATAACCTTCGACAGTAAAACGGATAATAAAACCTTTTCTTTTGTTCATGCCATTGCCACGTTCACTTTCACTTCACCCGACGGCCATTACACACTGTGCTTTAACATAGACGCATAGAGGATTGATTATTATTTTTGTATTCTTCTAGATAATTAGTTCAAATATTAAGCAGCTACTTTTTTAATTGATTTAGAACGAGAATCGATTGTAGAACATCCCCCATAAATATTGCTACTGTATAAACTTTCAGCTTGTATATCTCAGTACAAGAAGAAAATTAAGACTGGGGTGCCGAGAGAATTATAAAAATGCACAGTTATCAATCACTAAATGTTTTCGCTTTTCCATTCTTGGTTTGTAACTAACAGAATTTGATTTGTTAAAAGAGATTCGGGAATGCAAAGTAACACACAGTCAAGTATTCGCAATACCGTCAATATTTTAACTATACAAATTTATGTTTGATTGGAAACATCTATAGGCGCGCGTAAACCTGATTATTGGCGTGGCGAGTGCGTGAGACGTGGCGACGTGACACAACCAACTATGCGCAATTCATTTTACCGCACTGAGCTCGCATACCTATAGTGTAATTTGAGAATACGAAAATTTGAGATTCGTTCGATTCGAACAATTTCTATGTTTCACATCTGCCAGGCGTCTGTGACGGCTCAATTTTTTAAACTATTGTGCCTATTTTTAAACTTTTCTAACTGACAAGTAACTAATACAGACAGACAGGAAGGTTATGATAGATTTTGTTAAAACTCTAGGATTTTAAAATTAGATTTCAGTTACAGATTGTTTCTCGTTTATCTAGGCCTCACTTAAGATAGATTTACCGTATGTTCATGGTTAGGTATATAAGCTACTGGAATATATAAAATCACCCCCACACACGTGCACGCCTACACGCTTACACATGAAAGTGGAAGGGTTTACTTTTTTCCCTTATCGAACTGAAAAACTCTTAATTTTCCGATAATAAATATATGGAGGAGTTGTTGAGGCGTGTATGATTGGCACACATATACGTTTCAACAACTCATACATATATGAATAGTTAGCTAGGTTAGCTAAATAAGTCGCGATTTTGCATGCAACAGGCAACAGCCAAGCCGAGGTGTGCCGTGCACCCTTGAGCTGGTTGCCAAAAGAAAAACCGGCTGAGTGCCTTAAGCGCTCGCCTGAATAGTTTATAGCTGTTAAGACCTTGCTGGGTCAATAGCGTAGTCATTTCGAAAAAAAAAATACATTTTTAGCAACTAAGTGAACTTTCTCCAGAAATAATATATGGGTACATAGCGTCTTGTATTTTCGGTTTACTACAAATGAATCCACCAGTCAAAGTCTACTATTAAATCGAATAATCTTACATTTATACGCATAAATAAAAAGTTGCCACCAAAATCGACACAATCGAGCCCCCGATATCTTTCCTTTTGGACATTATAAAAGGTAATAATGGCTTTTTAAAATCGAGCGCAGCACAACCGTTCATTACTTCGAAACAAAAGGGCGATCATGTGAATAAATTTGCTAAATTATTGTTCTTTTGGACTCCGGGGCCCGGGGGCGATTGCTTCGAAATTACTCGAGATGATTACTATCGGTTCACGTAAATAAATAAAACTCGAAAGTGATTCGAGATCACGTCCACAGTAATTTAGAATTACGGTCGATCGATCTATTAGAGAGACGTGAAAAAAAGAGTTATTCTAATAATAATAATAGATTTTTTATTTGACCTCACATTACATTCTTAGTACCATACAATATTGATTATGACCAACAAAAAAAAAGTGTGCATTTGATAGAACAGTAGAGTTACAGTGAAAATTATGTGAGGTCTGGAGTCGCAAAAGATTGAAAGACCTGAACTACAGGTCTCCAGACTCAAATTAGGCTATGTGTTTATTATTTTTATAAGAAAAAAGAGTTCTAATGAAACTATATATTAACTAACTATATAACTATATATTTTAGATAACTATAGACTTATATTTAAATAGGATTATGCCTAAAAAAGGTTTTGAAGTGAAACTTGTTTTGTAGGGAAAAGAAATTTAAAAACTTGTACACAAATAAACATAAAGTTTAAAATTAATAATTACATTGTACCGACAAAATTATTATGAAACAGAAAACGAATAGGGATTTAGAAAAGTATTGCCATAGATATCTTAAAGATACAAAGAGATCCTTACTTATTAAGTAATGTAATAAGAATGTGAATTTGTTTATTATATTTTCACATCATAACTACTCTGAACCAAACATGGTGGAGTCCTGAAAAATTACTTTTCTCGAAAGATAAGTCAAATCTAGATTACCACAAACGAAACGACTTGCGAAAGCCGGTACATAATAATTCATATATTAACTGACAAACTTCAATACGAGGTATTATAAAGTTGCGAAATATAATATTATGTGTCCTCTAACATTACGACTCAAATATGTTTTCAAGTAGCATTTCGAATCAATCATACATATCGGGGAGCCACTATTGAATACCGCGCTATTGACTATAGCGGAGGTGTTACTAATGACTTCAAACGCTATTAGTTGAAATTATCAACTGTTCATTATTTATCCCCGAAGTGAAACGCCATTGATTGGAGGTATCGGCTGTTTATGTATCTTAATGCCTTAAAAGGCTACCTACTAGATGCTGGGCATTCGCGCTCAGACAGTTGGGCTAGTCACATCTACGGATAATTCATCGCAACTATAGTCAGTTTTACGTTTCTGTATCAATTAACGTGTTATTCAATTGTTGTTGGTGGATTGATCGATTAAATCATAACCATGACGTCACTATGTATGACGTCAGACTTGTACATGGACGCCATTTTATCGCTACCCTGACATACATATTACGCGATATTATTCTACAATAAATATTACTTAGTATTTTATCAAGAAAAAATACGGTATATCGTTTTTAATCGAGAAACAATGGTAATACATTATAAATTACCTATTTTCGATGCAGTCAACCAACACACGCATGCGTGCCTTAAAAATACGGAGACAGGAACGAGTTTTGTACGAGAAATAATTGAAAGTAATACAGTTGATGATATTTTAAACGCGGTGCGATTTCGCGAAAATCTTGTACATTATCGACGAAATATTTATACAAAATTTGGAGAATGTTAATGAGATAAGAAACCTAATCGTTTTAAAATTAAACCGCTTAATTTAGTAGCTTTATTTCTGTTAGCGACACAATATCGAGTACATAACATAGGTAAAATATAGGCGTATAATCTGTGCATGGCGCGGAGCCGGGACGGTTATGACTTCTATTTTAACGTTAAAACAACTTAGTGTTACCACGACAAGCGTACTGTATCGAGCCATTCCGTTCTTCCACGCCTATTTTGTAGTTTACATTCTGGTCTTTCGAGCCGGATCTAAACCAGCGACCTATGGACCTACGTCTCCATCATGGGGAGGTTCTGCCCAAGACTAGAACGCCGCATAAATATTGTTTTCCTTGGTTAATATAATAGGAAAACTGAAAGAAACTGCCTGTTATTACGGCACCACATGGATGTTTATTCCTCCTTCAAGTCCACACTGAGGTGGGGCATGGAAGCGCCTCATAAGAAGTATTAAAACTACACTGAAAGTCATTCTGAAAGAGCGTGCACCGAAAGACGAAATTCTGATCACATTACTTGCTGAAGTAGAAAATATTGTGAATAGTAGGCCATTGAGTCATGTGTCAGTTGAAGTTAGAACAAACGAATCGTTGACACCTAATCACTTTTTAATTGGGAGTTCCTCAAATTTACCGATATTAGGTCTGTTCAACGATTCTGATTTAATTTTAAGAAAACAATGGCGTAAATCTCAAGTACTAGCCGATATGTTCTGGAGAAGGTGGGTGCAAGAGATTTTACCAGAGATGCTACCCCGTAGAAAATGGAATACCGAAAAGCATTCTCCATTAGCACCTGGTGATTTGGTTTTCGTCGCTGATCCAGATGCACCACGCGGTACTTGGCCACGAGGTATTGTAGAAGCTACCTTTCCCGGCAAAGATGGTCGAGTGCGAGTAGTCTCAGTTCGTACTGCTACCGGTACCCTTAAACGATCCGTAGGTCGTGTCGCCAGAATACCTATAGCGAGTGAGTGCTGCCAGGGCAGCACTGGGGCGGGGCATGTTAGCGACACAATATCGAGTACATAACATAGGTAAAATATAGGCGTATAATCTGTGCATGGCGCGGAGCCGGGACGATTATGACTTGCATTTTAACGTTCAAACAGCTTAGTGTTACCGCGACAAGCGTACTGTATCGAGCCGTTCCGTTCTTCCGCGCCTATTTTGTAGTTAACAATTTCTGATAGTTAATTCTGATATTATCTTTTGGAAATTATGTTCTAAGTGCTATGTTGGAATACCATAGTACTTTCGACTGTTTTTTGTCAACGCATGATGAATTAATATTTCTAACTGAAGGTAAATTGTAATTTAACTCTTATAGTAAGAATTTTTTTTTCAATTTTTTTTTTATAACACATTCTCATAAATACATTAGCTACTAAACAGAATATGAAAGAGGAAAAAAGGTATTGAATTATTTTATGTTCTCCTGTCTATGTAAGGATTGTTGAAGTATTATAACTTTTTTTTCTAAATGAGAACGCTGTTGACCTGGAAATGCTTACAGCTTCACCGAACTATTAAGGCGAGCGCTGAAGGCACTCAGCCGATTTGGGATGTTTGGGTGACTAACTCAAGGGCGCACAGCACATCTCGGCTTAGGCTGTCGCCTGTTTTATGCAAAAATCGCGATCTATCTGAGCTAACCTAAGCTAAGCTATCTAGATATACGTATATGAGTTATTGAAACATGCATGTGTACCAAGCATGCATGCCTCAACAACTCCCGTATATAATTTGTGTCGGAAAAATTCCTCTAAACTATATAGGATAGGATAGAATAGGGAAAAATAAGGGTAGAACTCTGTGTCGTATATTTCTCTGAAAAAGAAAAACAGCGTGTAAGTGTGTAGGTGGGCGCGTGTGTATAGGTGATGTGTGTGATGTTGTAGTAGTGATGTAAGGTTTTGTGGCACTGTATCGCGTGAGCAGCGTATTCAAGGGCTCCACGTCGAGGGAACGGACCTAGGCTTAAGCCGCTGCCGAGGAGGGCCTAATGTGGTTAATATAACAATATAACAAATATAAAATTACAATGTATGGTCAAGGCATTGCAAAGCACTTACGTATTAACGCCACCGCGGTTCGCTTGCCGACCGCTACCGCGGTGCGCTTGCCGACCGCTACTGCGGCTGGCTTGCGCTAACTTTTTTTCGGAAGTGTAACCTAACCTAACCGAACCGAGACAGGAAAATTGAGAAGAATAAATAGTACATCTATGAAATATACACGGCAAGATATTAGTCACATGGCCCTAGTGCAAACTGTCTACACTTGACTAACTTCAACGTTGGATATGTAAGTATCCATTGTATTTTTTTATGCATTTAGAAATCTAAATAACAGTATCTTTAATACTCGACAGTGGCTTTACTTAATTGATTATTAGAAATGAGTTACTAGAATCATTCTTCCAAAATTTTGGAACTGTATACCAATATTAAGTAGATAATAAGTATTGTAGGCCGTTGTAAATACTTGGTGGTCGAGTGGATTCATTGGTGCGATATAAATCTGATATCCGCAGGTTTTAACCCCGGCATGTACTAACGAATTTTTCAGAATTTACGTACATTTACTAATTTATATTGGTAACAGTATCGACTGACGGTGAAGCAAAACAGCGTAAGGAAGTTTGAACCTGAGAAAAGTTCTTTTAGAAGGAGTGTATGTGGTAAAACATACCTAGAATTAGAGATTTCGCAGTTTGAAATCGACAATATGTCGTGTGCCTTCCTCCGAGTAGAGGCCAATGGTCTTGCTGTGGGTCTCTTACACGCTGATAATGATAGTAACAGGAACGCTCGATATAATTTTACAATAACTACCATCAATCTTTATTAATCACCACATAACTTTTAAGTCGATACAGTCTCATATATCATTGGAGGTAAAGTCAAACTTAATCTCCAATCTAACAAGAACAAGAGCAACTTCAACTCCATAAATACATAAACTAAATTGTAGCAGTTATGCAATCAAAATCGAGTTAGATCTGTATTCCTATTAATATTTAAAGACATAACAAAACATAGCGTTTCAAACGTCATAGTAATGAAATATAAATTTGCTGATTCTACAATCACACTAAACGGTGCCTCGAGCAACTTACACCATAACCTGTTCCGTCTAACTTCTCTCCTCCTGTAACTCCTTCTTCATTGCAAATATATCCTTAAAGGCTTCAACTGTAAGTCCATTTTGAAATAGTCTCGTATCGTCATTAAGATCTTTCCAGTATTCACTCTTTAGTACACTATTTCCATCGTCCTAAGCAATTTCTACACGTAAAGTTCAAAATTAACTTGACATTTATTCTTTTAGACTTTTTGTTTTAACGCTACCGTTTTACAGCGTTCGTGCTGTTGAGAATTTATACCCACAATGGGATTAATAAGAAATTGTTTCGTAGCCCGAAGCCGGACAGTGTTTGAGTTATTGACTGGTAGCGTTACTCGTGCAGAATCATTCACTATCTTTCCATCTGCTTCGATTCTGACATACTTTACAACCAGGGTTGAGTTTCTGATTTCCTTCGAGGTTTTAATCACTTTTGATTTATTTATTTAGTCTTATGTTTAATTTGTTTTCTGCACCTTGTAACTTGATGAATTGAAATTTATTATCGATTTTATGGTTCTTCTGAAGCTATAAAAATATTATGACAACTATTAATTATTTATATATTTTATGAAGAAATTTATAAGACTTGATATAGTACAAATTACAGATAAAGAAATATTGTAATATTTTGAAGTAATTACGATTTTGATGATGTGACAGAATTTAAATGCACAATTTTAATGCTATCTGAGTGTAGTCTTAAAAGCCGATATCTTTGGTTAAATCAAGGTCTTAACAGCTTCACCGGAGGAGTAAGGCGGGCCCTTAAGGCACTCAGCCGATTTTATTTTGGCAACTAGCTCAAGGGTGCACAGCACACCTCGACTTAGCCGTTGCCTGTTACATGCAATTCGCGACCTATCTTAGCTAACTTAGGCTAACTAACTATATATATATATATATATATATACTAGCTATTACCCGCGGCTTCGCACGCGTTTTTATTAACATATTAAATAAATTTGAAATTGTGATGTGTTCTAGTGTAAATTACAATAATACTATTTCAAAAATATTTGTATCACACGCACATCATCTACTGTAACAGGTAACGTGTACATTATGTATATGAATACTAATAGTGTATCGAATGGGATGGGATTATGATCAGCCACATTACTGGAATTTTAAACTATATATCATCCTCAGTGCTCACACTATATAAGAAAATAATGATAATATATTATCGAACAATATTAAATAAAACAGCTAATTAGTTACTTATTTGCCCGTAAAATTCCCGTTCAAATATTACTTGTAGTCCGGTGAAGCTGTTAAGCGTAGTTATTTCTAAGAAAAAAAAAACACACATTCAAATAGATCCAGTCGTTTCGGAGATTACCCGGAACAAATAAAAAAACAGACATATCGACAGAGTTAAAAAAATGTTGAAGTTTGTAGCATCACAGATTGTATTCACCAAAAATAATTTATTTTAATATAAATTACACTCACTTTACTTTTATAATACGTAATATATCACAAATAAAAAATTGGCAACAAAACTAATGTAGAATAGAGTTTTTTAAGAGTATTTGGCGGGATTTCAGTCTGTCATGTAGTGGATTTTATATTTTTTTCATAATATTGTGTTACATGATTCTATATCGTGTAGAAATTGGTTGCGTATTATATAATATCGTTCGTTTATTTTGCATAAGTGAAATGAATGAAAAATAAAACCACGAAGCATTAATTCTATGGTCTTGAAGATTAAGTAGATAAAAAATTACGTTATATTTTGTAGAGGATTCGGCGCTTATACCTTTACATTAACTTGGACATAGAATAAAACTAACTATATTGACAACTTCAGAATTGGCTGTATGGATTAATTCCTTCGACTGTCTTATTGGACAAATATTATTACTACTAAACTTTCTAAATAATAACACAAAACAAACTTAAGAAATGTTTGCGATATAAACGTAACACGTATAATTAGAAATCGAAAACAAAACTAACGTAGAATAAACTTTTTGAATAGGAATATAAAATAAACCATGAAAATATTTTTGATAGAATGTTATCGCGTTACCATGGCAACGCATATAATACTGACATTAACACGCAGCGGAAGATTCCAAAATAGCCCGATTTTGAGACATTCTTCATTAGTGCTCAGCTCCTTTTGGTTTTAACGTGATTATATGTAGCCTATAGTCATCCTCGATAAATGAGCTATCTAACACTAAAAGAAACTTTTAAATCGGATCTGTAGTTCTTGAGATCATCGCGTTCAACCAAACAAACAAACAAACAAACAAACAAACTCTTCAGCTTTATATATTAGTATAGATATGAATATATAAACTCACACGAGTTGCTGAGACGTATATATGCACACCAGATATACACGCTTCATCAACTCAGTATATTTATATATAACTACATATATTTCTTATAGGAAAATTTTCTTAACCAACTCAGTTCGATAAGGGTAAGAAATAAAACCCTTCTACTTTCATATGTAAGCGTGTGGGCGTACACACGTGTGTGGAGGTGATATGTGTAATATTGTTGCAGTGATGTAAAAAAAATTGCCATAAGATTTCCCCTACCAAATAAATTTTACTTACAAAGTCACACAATGCAGCTAAAAGAGTTTTCACTTCAATAACTTACATACACACACCAATTACAATAATTATGATTGACAAGCGATTTTTAAAAGATGAAACATAGATGGACCCAAAATAACTGTTTAATTAGCAGTGATATATCTCTGTAAAATTGTTGTATCCGTTAAGAAATAGTATTATTAGACAGCCCTGTAACTCTATAATTTCCTGCATTGTGTCTGTAATCTGACAAAGCCTTGATACTACGCAACGACCGGATTGATTTACATAGCAGAGCGTCTATTGCATTTTGTTTTAGCTGTTTTAAACAAGGATATTGCGACAAGGGAACTGGTTTTATTGTCTATAGACTTAACTTCAATCCGTCTATTTTGAATACATAGATGTAATTCGATTTTTATCTAATATATATACACACACACACACATATATATATATATATATATATATATATGTAAAGAAAATGTATTTCTTAAATATACCATGGAGTTTTGCCATATTCTATTTATAAACTCTAATAAATGAAGTGTATTAAAAATAAACATAATGTCATGTCAAAGTAATCTATAAAATAGTAAAGAAAAATTGTAAGAACTAAAATTTTAAAAGATAAACTTGTAATGTCGTTTCTATGTTTACAGGTAAATATTTATGTAGGTAATTATGTCATTTAGCGTAGTTTTTATATTATTTATTATGTAATAAATAAACTTTCTATGTTTACAGAGCAACACATACAAGTTTTATTCTTTGTTCTAATATTAATCTTATAAAACGATATATCTATATATATATCTTTATTCTGATCACAAACCATTAAAAAACATGAATTTGAAATCTAGACCTGATGAGGAGCTAGGTGATTTGACATATTATTTATCACAATATGAATTTAAAATAAAATATGCTCCAGGAAAACAAAATTTGGAGGCAGACTGCCTAAGCCGAAATCCAGTATTAGAATCGGATGAAAATTCAGATGAACAGTTAAAAGTAGTTAATTTAATAAAAGTGGAAGATATCTTGGCTGATCAAAGTAAAAATGTAGAAATACAAAATAAAAAAAACAAATTGGTGGGAAGGCAAAATATATTTTTTAAAAGGGCCAATAGAAAAGAAAAAATTATCATATCAGAAGAACTTAGTATTAAATTTTTAAAAAACTTACATGAATATTTCTGTCATATTGGAATTGGACAAATGCAAAAGATGATAAGTCCTTTTTACACAGCTAAAAATTTGACAAGAAATATTAAAAACATTTGTAGAGGTTGTGAAATATGTATTAAAAATAAATCACGAGGGTATGACAAGTTTGGCCTTATGTCTCATTTAGGTCCGGCCACTAAACCTTTCGAAATAGTATCTATAGATACAATCGGGGGTTTTGGGAGTTCAAGGTCAACTAAGAAATATCTACATTTATTAGTAGATCATTTTACAAGATACGCATTTATTTTAACCTCCAAAACTCAGAGTGCAAATGATTATATAAAACTTGTTGATATTATAACAAAAACTGAGGATATTGGTATCCTCTTAACTGACCAGTATCCTGGAATAAATTCAAACGAATTCAAAAGGTTCTTAAATGAGAAACAAATACAAATGGTATTTGCTGCAGTAAATGCACCGTTCTCAAATGGCCTCAATGAAAGACTGAACCAGACACTAGTCAACAAAATAAGATGCAAAATAAATGAGAAAAAAGAAAAGACAGCCTGGACAAAGATAGCTCAAGAATGTGTGAATAAATATAATGATACTAATCATTCCGTCACTGGTTTTGCACCAAGCTATCTTTTATATGGTACTGATATATCAATTATACCAGATGAATTAAAACAAGTAAATTCAAATGACAATTGGATCAGAGATAAAAAAATAGCACTTGAAAATACAATAAAGTCGCATGACTACAATAAAAAGATTTTTGACAAAAATCGAAAATCCTACGAATTTAAAGTTGGAGACATGGTATATGTGGAAAACGGAAATAAACTTAATAGGAAGAAATTAGACGAATTGAGAATTGGACCTTATGAGGTTGTTGAGAAAATTTCAAACACGATATATAGAATAAATACAGGACACAGAAAGATGGAGTCAAATATCTTCCACATTACAAAACTTGTTCCAGTTACAATAATAGACGTCGAAGAAACAGAATAAACATAACATTATAAATGCATGTGCCGAAAATTTCGAAAATTTTCTTCCTAAAGGGGGGAGATGTAAAGAAAATGTATTTCTTAAATATACCATGGAGTTTTGTCATATTCTATTTATAAACTCTAATAAATGAAGTGTATTAAAAATAAACATAATGTCATGTCAAAGTAATCTATAAAATAGTAAAGAAAAATTGTATGAACTAAAATTTTAAAAGATAAACTTGTAATGTCGTTTCTATGTTTACAGGTAAATATTTATGTAGGTAATTATGTAATTTAGCGTAGTTTTTATATTATTTATTATGTAATAAATAAACTTTCTATGTTTACAGAGCAACACATACAAGTTTTATTCTTTGTTCTAATATTAATCTTATATATATATATATGATTTCTTCATGCCTGAGAAAAGAAGAGAATTATAATGTTAATAATAGGTCTTAACCTATGAAATTGCCGTTCTGCAGTACTGGCCATTTCAAATCAAAATAATTTTTGTTTGGCTAAGAATTCTAATTTCAAATTAATGTTAATTTAAAAACATGGAATTCTTTTCCAAAAGTAGTCATTTGTTTATTGATTAGTGTTACATTTTCATCGCATTTCAATCTTTTTTGTCTTCATGAATACATTAAAAATTTGAGTAATTATGGAATATGAGTACCGTCGTGGCAGCAACGCGGCACAAGCAGCACGCAATATTAACGACGTTTACAGAGCTAACACTACAAACCAACACATCACCTGTTATTGGTTTGCTCGCTTTCGTTCTGGGAATTTCGACCTGAAAAATGAACCTCGTGGTCGTCCGACAACTTTGATCGACAATGACGAATTAAAGGCGATTGCGGAAGCTGATTATACATAATCTATGGACGAATTAGCAGCAGCTTTCGACGTTAGCATCAAAACAATATTGGTCCATTTGCGTCAAATTGGCAAGGTAAAAAAGTTTGACAAACGGGTGCCCCACGAACTCAATGATTGCCAGCGCGAAGTACGCGTCGAGAAGTGCCTTGTACTGCTTAACAGACACACAAATTAAGGAATTTTGAACCGCGTTGTTACCTGCGATAAAAAATGGATTCTATTTAGTTATTTCTGTGTAGTTGATTGGATCCTGGTTCAGCACCTAAATAATGCCCTAAACGAAAACTTACCCCTAGAAAAGTGATGGCCACTGTTTTGTGGTCTAGCGCTGGAGTGATTCATCACAGCTTCTTACCAAACGGGGTGAGCATTACTGCATATGTGTACTGTGAAGAACTGAACACAATGATGTAGAAGCTGGCACATCTTCAGTCAGCATTGATCAATCGCTCATCTCCGCTGCTCCTGCACGACAACGCGCGACCTCATACTACACAGCAGACGGTCTCCAAGTTGCAAGAACTGGGGTTGGAAGTTCTCCGTCATTCGCCCTACTCACCAGACCTTGCGCCTACAGACTACTACTTTTTCCAGAATTTGGATAATTCCTTGGCGAGAAAAAAATTCAATACTCGAGAGGCAGTACAAAATACCTTTGAAGAATTTGTTGCCTCCCATCCAGCTAATTTCTTTAAGAAGCTCATCAATAAACTGCCACTGCGTTGGCAAAGATGCATTGATTGCATGGGTGATTACTTCGAATAATTCAATTAAAAATTAAATGAAAAAAGATTTGTTTAAATTTTTTCATACTAAACGGAAATTTCATAGCTAAAGAACTAAATTTATCTATCTATCTAATACCGTTAAACGAGCAATTCTTGTATATTTTTATATTGTTATATATTCGGAAACGGCGTCAGCGATTTCCGTGAAACTTAGTATGTAGGTGGTTTCGGGGACGATAAATCGATTCAGCTAGAGTCCATTCATAGAAAACTTTTATCTAAGTTTTCAGGCAATGAAAAAATATAGCTAGGATATAAAGGTAAATTTCGCCGCCGCTGTCAAAACAGAAAAAGGTCAGATAAAAATCGGCTGCTTCGAAAATCCCTGTAACCCCATCTGGAATCCGAGTGACAGCAAAAGAGATGTATTTTTAGTATGTTTTATTTTGGTAAAAAAAATGCTATTTTTTAAGGCAAACCTAACAGTTTATTTTAATTTCAATTTTTTTTTAAACAGAGCTAGAATCGGTCGTCAATATACTCTGTTTTTATGTTGTATAAATATTTGACCATAATCTTCTCTAAGGTTATATTTTATCGTAATAATCTGGTCGAAGATGGTAAATACGGCAAATCTTAAGGTACTCCTAAATGAAGTTGCTGGAAAAGAAAATTAGCACCAGAATTTCATTTTGAGTGTAGTAGTTATCCGAGTAAGCAAAAGAGAGAGAGAGAGAGAGAGAGAGATAGATAGATAGACGATGTGGAAAGTCCATAATGCAATATATAAAACCTACCTCTTACGATGTTACAGTATTATTTTTAAATAGCTGAACAACTTCATCTGCACCAAATCGGTTATCACAGGTTTCAATTGTATTTTTAAAAGCGAAAATTCTTAATAAACCTAAAATCCTATTGCAGACACATATACAGTATACAGTTGTAAATCCAAACTATCCAGGAACTCACTCAAACATATACCCTGTTGGTATGTGAGAAATCTTTTAAAATAAGCCTAGAACCCGTCGCCTTTACATCTTATAACGTTGTGAACTCTCTTTGCTTATAAATTTCTTTGTTATTTTGTTTATCTTGGTATTAACTCAGATTTTAAAAATAAATTTTCATAACACAATCTGGAGCACTCTTTTATACCTTACAAAACTAAGCTAAATATGTCTGGATTGCTAACATCATAATTCAAGAGATTCGGTAAGACTCGAAAGAATTCGGTAGAACCTGTCACTATAATGTGTTAAATGTATGTTCTCTGTTCCCACGCCTCGATGACTGATCTACGGTTTATTTATCACGTTTTTGTTCAGCCTATAAACTATACTAAGTATTAATAATTGATTAAAAACGCCACAATCAGGTTAATAAGACAACACTGTTCTTAGGAAATTATACTTTTATATAACTGACAAGTTGTAGCAGATTATTGTGACCACAAAGCCTCAATATTGGTAACAAAAAACAAACCGAAATTGCTGTTTCGGAATACGTAGAAAGAGCGATCATTCTGATTCTTTTTTCTCGCTCTCTCTATCTTTTAAGAGAGACAATACATTATTTTCTAATTTGTTAATTTATTCAACTACTGCTATACTCAAATTTACTGACATAAAACATATCAAGCGACCCCCATTAAAATGATTGCGATATGCATTTTTATTAGCCGCTTTTGATGTACTACTTACATTGAAGATATTACTATTGCACAGTAGAGCAGTAAATCACAGTCCTCCATTACTTATCTGTTTGTTAGAAGTCTAGCCTCTTGGTTGTGCTAACATTTTAATATATTTACGAGTTATTAACAGCTAAGTTATTTATTGCTAACAGGTTATCGTACGCCACTAATGTTGATAGGATTTATTGTCGTATGCATTTTCGTAGTGTCGATTGAGTTGTTCTTAGTGCTACCATTTGGAAATCAATGCAAGAATACATTTGCTAAATTCTCATCCAAATACATATATATACGTACTAGCTGCCCCATACCCAATTCGTTACATACCTACATATTCGTAACTATTTATAAAAAAAAAAACTACTTTTTGTGACTTACACATAGAAGTTAGACACATAGAGTTAGTAACTCTTTTGGTGGCATTATCAAGCTCTACAATCATTCTCTAGAACACAACCATGTACCTCCTCATAGTTAAGGCTGCGTTCGTAAGAAACGTTTTAGTTCAGCCCTCTTTTCTTCGACTCACCAGGCAAATCCGGCTGCCAAAAAGAAGTCGGCTTAGTAGTTCCTGAGATTACCCCCTACAACCTCACAAACTTACAAACTTTGCCACTTTTTAATATTAGTGTACACAACATATAAAAACAAAAGCCGATGAAGTTTACACGTCTGTTTCTTTTTAAATCGTGTCGTTTTGTATAAAGAATAAACGGGGACAGATATAATAATATCAGTGCCAGTCAGTGATTTAATTCAAACATTTTTTCGTTTTAATTTCAATACTATTCTTATCCCAATCGGGGTACAAATAATGTAAAACAAATATAGTCTTATACTAATATTATATAATATACTATATACTAATATTATAAAGAGGTAAAGTTTGTGAGTTTGTGACGCTGTGATGTTGTGGCGTTGTAGGGGGTAATCTCAGGAACTACTGGTCCGATTTGAATAATTCTTTCAATGTTATTTAGCTCATTCATCGAGAATGGTTATAGTTGGTTATAGTTATATGTTATAGTTATCATTACGCTAAGATTGTTAGGAGCGGAGCACAGGTGAAAAATGTTTCAAAATCGGGATGTTTTTTTTCCTTTTGAGAACTGCTGCGTGTTAGTGTTAGTGTATCTATTCCACGTGAACGAAGTCGCGGGCAGAGGCTAGTATAATATAAACAGATTTGAATCTACTTTGAGATATTGTAACGGAACAATCAATCAAATGAACCAATATCATACATTCTAATAAACGTCCCATCTTTCATTTTAAATTCTCAATTATCTTATTTTTTAATTATTTGATAAATTATTAGACATGTGGTATCCTTATGTCGAAATACCCAAGCTAGATTCACAATATTAAATCTTAAAATTAATTAAAATACAACGACGCCTGACAACAATGAAGACCAACTGTCTAATTGGTGGTAATACTAAACATTGATTTTTGGTCGCGGCGTTTTTCGCACTAATGTGGATTTAATCCATCCCTCGGAAACAAAACATTTCTTCTGGATAAGAGATAACCTATCCCGTTATCTGAATCCCTGACAATATCTATATAAAATTAATTAAGAAGCAAACAAATTATCTTTCGTATTCATAAATATTATAATGAAGATACACTGCACTTTCTATGTATTTATTTTGTGTGAATTAACAAAAACAAAAAGCGATATTATACGCCAAAAATGTTGTCAGCTAGCCCGACATCTTTTTTAACAGAGCCAATTAAAAATGTATATTAGCAATATTTTATTACGAATATTTATTTAAATTATTCAGTTCTTTAATTTATTACACATATTAATCAATGTAGTAATGACATCAATATCAATTTTATCTCTTCTAACATTACAAAGAATTATCTTATTTAATTTAATTCTAAAACTGCTTGACAACTCACTTAATATATTTGTTTAAATAATAGTTGATACCAGCCCGCGTTGCTTTGTATAAATTAAAATAAACATTAACAAAAAATTGCAAAAAAATCAATCGAATCCAAAAAATAAGTAGCTTATCTACGAAAAATTCCAAATCGAATTGTTATAGCCATATATCGATACGTGCTAGTTTTGGCGTAATTAAGTCTCAAAAATATTGATTTTCATTGCACATAATGTAAAAGTTTTCTAACTATCTATTCATATAATAAGAATCTAAGTATAATGTGTCTGTACGTGTTGGATTTTCGTGAAAAAAATTATAGTAAGGAATAAAATACATTTGAATCATTTTTAGAAACATCTATTTTGTCTGTCTTTTTTATGAACACGCAACACTGCTACAGTAGTAGCTAGGTTCACAATAAAACCTCACACAGAAAAGTATAAAGCATATCCTGGAGAATAACTTAGTTTTTGTTTCATTAAAATATGTTCTCTTTATCAAAAGTTATTGTAGTTTTAATGACGACGCGACTCAAATACGAGAGAAAAGTACATAAATAAATTAACTAAATACATTTAGATGACGATTTCCACTCAGACGAAGTTGCGGGCACAGCTAGTAATCTATACAATTAAAAACGTAAACGTCCGTTTATTCAAAATTTAAAAACACTGAAATTTTTTCACCAGAGTCGCTTTGACAATTGAGACGACACCATATCCAATACCCGCGTCTTATTATATAATTAGATTTGCCCGCGACTTCGTCCGTTTGAACTTTTTTTTTTTCGAACTGACTACGCTATTGACCCAGCACGCTCTTAACAGCTTCATCGGACTACCTCCGTTTGGAACCTAATGTACAAAACAGTGACTAACTAAGTCATCCGAATGTATGAAGTCTAATTATTATCTGCTTTTCGTACGTACGAACTATTATGTACTTAAATTACGTCGTCATTAAAATTACAATAACTTTTGATAGATTGAACTGTTTTTAAAGAAACTAAGACAAGATATTACTCGAGGATATGTTTTATGATTTTCTTGAAGTTATATCATGAAGGCAGTATTTTCCCAGTGACACCTGTTCATACAAACAGACAGACAAATGTTTATAAAAATGATTTCAATATATTTTACTACTTACTTCTAGGCACAGAAAGTATCTCAAACACCAGAACTCACCAAATTGACAAGTTGACACAATATGGGAATATCTACGGAAGTCGATAATTACAGCAGCGAATAAGATCCTTGGTCGCACAAAGGGCGGAAAAGAACTGGTAGAGAAACTTGGTGGTGGACAGAGAGTTTACAAAATGCGATACAAAATAAAAAACTGACCTTCAAGACCTGGCAGTCCACACAGACAGCAGAAGGTAGAGAGTCGTAAATAAGAGTTAAGAAAGCCACCAAGAAAGCCATAGCTGTTGAGCAAGCAAATTCTCAGAAAGACCTTTACATGGAATTAGGTAGCAAAGAAGGTCAAAAGAATATTTATAAACTCGCGAAACAGCGTGTTTGGAGTAACAGCGATTCGGCTAGGTGTAAAACCGTTAAAGGCCTCAATGGTGAACTGGTGTATAGAGATCGTGACATCATAACGTCCTGGCAACAATATTATGAACAGCTTTTAAACACTCACCCAGCTGCTAGCCAATGTCCAGAAATGCCAAAAAATTTGGGCCTTATACCTCCAATACAACCGAGTATGGTAAAGATAGCTCTACGAAGAATTGAACGAAGACATTGCCAATAAGATTCAGGAAAGTAGGTTCCGATGGTATGGACACGTGAAAAGAAAGCCACCAGACTACGTAGGGAATTTAACACTACAACTATCCCTTCCTGGTCAAAGACCCAGAGGTAAACCCAAAACAAATTGGAAGGGTGTAGTTTTAAAGGGCATGAAGGAGTGCAAAGTTTCTGATGACGATGTCATGGACAGAGTGAAGTGGAGAAAAAATGTATACCCCACCACCATGTCGGACAAATAGTCAGGAAGAAAGAGAGAGACTTACTCCTAGACACTCGAAACACTTTTTTACGAAATTCTAAAAAGTACAGACCCTTTATATTTCTATATTATTATTATTAGGTTATAAATTACTGTATTATATGTTACCATATTTTATAAAAAAAAAGAATAAATTTATTTTTTATTATCATAGGATCTACAAGTCAACCGGTTGCCGCTACCATTCGGGTATGAAAACCTCTAGTAATGTAGTCACTGTGGCTGAGTGTCTATAATAGAGTCGCTCTCATCATATACTTACATAGTAGAGATTCAGTATGAACACATTTCCACCCTTCAATACATGGCCCGGTACAAATGATATAATATACTTGTGATATCTACAGAATCTTTATAAAAAACTAAAGATAACATATTATCAATAACATAGAATTCAAGAAATTCCTTCTTCGAGCAGCGTATCAATTACGAATTCCTTTGAACCAATTACTAAAGGATTTATTTTGTTCGAATTACAAGTGTTCCAATTCTAATAGTTTCGACAGTAAGCCTCAGGTCTCTTGAGTTGTTTCTAAGCATTTTAATTTATAATTACGTTCAGTGAGTATTTTTTCCCTTTTTATAGGATTTAGCTATTTAGCGATTAGTGAATAGCGATACAGTAATTTTGTAGGTGGCAGGGCGACGCTGAAACAATTACTCGTTTTATCACGAATGGATCCGCTCGTCCGGGGTACTACAACCCAACCCACAGAGAACAGACGTGAAGTAATAGTGCTTGCATTGTTCATTACATCGCGATGTTTACTTTCACTGAAAGCATAGACTCATAATAGATATTCAAATGTAACATGATAAGTTCGGAGTTCATAAATTTTTAGACATAACTGCCGAAATATATATACAAGCCATTCGCGTATTTTTGTTTATTGTAGCACGGCAAAATAACTGCACTATACCTAACGGTAAGCACAGTACAATCCAAAAATAATAGCGACCACCGAGAGACACACTATCCGTCGCCGGTCGCCACTATCATGCCGGCCTGGAAAGAGCTGGATATGGACAGGTTGATCTCGAAACGCGACGCACAGAAGCGAATCACTATTACGGGCTTTTTCGCAATATAGATGGTGATTCCGACCCAGTCAAGCTGTAAAACCCTGTCACCCCGCTTTCCATATTGCCTCGTTTGTTATTCAGCAGGGTGCACGACGTGCAAGTCAGGTTGACTTGGGTGTCTCAAGTCTTATGATGTTATTCGAAATCTCTTACACCCCAGCATATCATATCGAGACTTTCGAGCTAATGGTAGTGATTCTTACGACTCTGGCCCTAGAGCTGTTACATAATTTTCAATAGCTCTAAAAATGAGCGCTTTGATAGTGAGTTAATATCGCTTTGAATAGATTAAATTAGAGTAAACTCGATGATCAAGGCGGCAGCGGCGCTCGGGCGAATCCTCCCCAACACGGGGGGCCGGGTGCCATCTGCCGCCGCCTCTATATGGGGGTCGTCGGATCCATGGCCGCCTACGGGGCGCCGTTGTGGGTCGACGCCCTCAACGCCACCAATATCCGAGCGCTGCGAGCCGCGCAGCGTACAGTGGCTTTGAGGGCGATACGAGGATACCGAACGGTGTCCTCGGCGGCAGCCATGGTACTGGCCGGCTCCCTTCCCTGGGAGCTAGAGGCGGAGGTGCTTGCCGCCGTATATCAATACACGGCGGTTAAGAAACGGTTGGGGGAGCCTCTAGCTCTCGAGTGTGCTGCGTGGGAGGAGCGGCGCCGCACTCTGACTGCGGCGGTAGGTGGTGATCTCTCGCTGCCGAGCGTCGTAAATGCTCTGCTATGCTCGGCAGCGAGGATGTATGGAATATTATGGCCTCCTTCTGCGAAGAGGTCGTCTCACAGAAGGAGGCGGCGGAGAGGGTCCTTGAGCAAGACCCTCACAGTGGCCGTCTCCGCCAACAAAGGGCAGGCAGGAGGAGGCGGCAGTTTGACCGCCACCTCCCACCTTAACCGGACCAGGGAAGATGGGCCGGGGGGCCATCTTCCCATTGCACGGGTCCGGCGGACGGAGGAGGCGGCCGGTGTGTACCCGGCTGTCTCCTTACAAGACGAGGCCCGGCGGCGGCACTTCTGCTGCTGGGCCAACCGCCGGGGCGGCACGATGAAGTCTATAGAGATCTCGTGCCGCCCCAACCATAGCGGAAGACGTACACCGTGGGGTTTTAGTCCGTGCGAGTCGGATATTACCTACCCTCTCCCCCGTCATATTGTTAATGTAAAGGCGATAGTGTTCGTTATTTGAAAATAAAATTACGTAGGAATCCAAAAGTAATGACGTTAATTAAAGAAAATAACATATCGAAAACATGAGAATAGGAACCGAAATGAAATTCTAAGCCAATGTATAAGAGAAATCAGTAAAAAATCCATAAAGCACATGAAACCTAACAATTTCAAACGCAGTCTGAAAATTCCCTTCTCGTGAATCAATGTTAATAGTCAATAAAATAAATTTAAAAATGAATGCTGAAATTCTAGTAAATTGCATGTAAATAATTCATTTCAATGCAAATTGCTTTCTATAGAATCGTAGTTCAATCAGTACATGTGCTCTTGTGTAATGGCTAAATTTAGATTAACTTAAATATGGATTGGAAATATATTGACATAATATTTTAGTGAATAATTATCCATCTTAATATTTAATTTGATCTATTAGAAGAACTCCAGAACTATTCTAGAGGATCCCAGAACTCCTTAGAACTATTTATAAGTTTATTATTTTGCATACTTATATGACATGATTTTTAATGGACTGCCACGGCTTTAATCATCAAAAAAAAATGAAATTTATTTATTTGAGGGTCGTCAACATGACAATACATTAGTCAATGTATAAAAAGTAGGAGTATTGTGATACATTATAAATGTAGTCATATTTACGACAACTACAGCATGCTGCAACAATAAATTAAATATTAAAAAATTAAGTATCAAATTATTTTACATATTTGAAGATTAAAACTAATTGATACTTTAAAATTAAGAATAAAAATTAATCAAATTAATTAGTTATTTATTAAATGTATTATTAATCATTATAAATTATTAATAATTATATTATTAATTATTATTATATTTATTAATTATTATTATTAATTAATTAATTCTTAATTATTATTTTTAAATTAATTATTATTATTATTATTTAATTATGCTCATATTGCAAAGAACTCCAGAACTATTGTAAAGGAGCCCAGAACTCCCTTCAGAACTCCTCTGTCACGACTTTCGTATGCTGCGTGAAGTTGGCACCCGCAAATGTCTTAGGTCCATATGAGGTCTTTAATATGCAGAACTATTTTTCTAAATTTCAGGAACTCCAGAACTATTGATTTGAATATGAGAACTCATATTTGTTTCACGATTCCGATATCTTCGTATTTCAACTTCACAGACATCATTTATTTGAATAATAATAATTTTGATGCGTTTATGAATATAAAATTCTAATTCTTTGATCTCAGTGAAATAATTTTTCTATTAGCAATGAATTTGGAACCGTTGAAATGCAATTCAGTCTTTTACAATCAAATCATTACTGTTATTAATTAGCCTACTACAAGGACTATATTAAATCGTTTATTTTAATACCCATCCTGTATTAATCAAATCCATGGTAGGATGATAAAATAATGGTAGGTATTCTAGCGGCGAAGCCACCGGTGATTATGTTAAGGAAACCTGAATAACGTCTAACTATCGACAGACGAGATTCAAAATTACATTAATTTTATACTCCATGCGACACAATTCTAAAAAAGAACCAACCAACAAATTACTCTTATACATTGTTGAGTCTTATTTAAAGTTTTCCGAACGGAATAAGAATTGTAATTATGAGTTATTTTTTGTACCACACGACGGAGGTTTTTTTTTATATCATATAGGAGGTAAACGAACATGCGGGTCACCTGTTGTTAAGAGATCACCGCCATCCATAGACACTAGCAACTCCAGAGGAGTCGCAAGTGCATTGCCAGCCTGTGTTTGGGGGAATGGAGAGAAAGGAAAAGGGGAAGGGAGAGAAGATGGATGGGGAGGGGAGATGGGTGTCCGGCGATCTCACTGACCGAACGAAACGCAACAATTTAAGCACTATTACTTCACGTCAGTGTTTCTGTGTGAGTGTGGTGGTACCCCGGACGAGCCAATTCATTCATGCTGAATTATGTCACACAGTTTATTTAATTTCTATTATTAGTGGTCGTCTAGAGTTCTAAATTCAACCATATATATTGGATTACAAACTGTTTTTCTTCATATGTTAATATATGAATGTTATGTGTATATTAGAAATATTGTAAATCGTAAATACGATATACATGTAAGCATTTATGAATCATACAATTTCAATTGTATTTCATAAACGAATATATGTACGAATATCTTAGAATAGTTTAGCTAGGCTATGTCCGGGATATCGGTAACAGCCTAAGCCAAGGTGTGCCGTGCACCTATGAGCTAGCTGCCTAAATAAAATCGGCTAAGTGCCTTAAGCGCTCGCCGTAGGTGCTAGAGCCACGCTGAAGCTATTATTGGTTTCAGCATGAATGGCTCGGCTCGTCCGGGGTAGGACCACCCTCTCACAGAAACACCGACGTGAAGTAACAGTGCTTGCATTGTTGCGTTTCGTTCGGTCAGTGAGAGCGCCGGAGCCCCACGCCTCCCCTCCTCTCTCCTTTTCCTTCCCGTCTTCTCTAATCCCTTTTTTAACATGGTTTAAGATTACTTTTATTTTTATTTCCAAAAATAGCATCAAGCACATTAGTGTCAATAAAAAGAATGTCTTTCAATATTAATTCCATTTTAATAACGTTAGTTAGTTAGTGAAAAAAAAAACTAAAATTATCCAAAAATCAATATTTTTGTCTGTAAAGGGACGATATGCACAAATAAACACAACGCTTACCGGCCGCCGGGCAGCCCGTTGTTCGGTTGAATATAATATATAAAACTGGATTAATCGATTCTTCCCGGTATCGCCTCTACCTATGTTGGTAATTTCGCCAATATTAAGTGTGACAAATACACGTTATAAACTTAAAGCCAAATATTCAGTGTAACAATGTGGAATAATCTACAATAGAAATATATCAACATAGATAAATTACCAAAAGGTACTGCGTTGTGATTGGTACAGAGATTACTTATAAAATATATTGGAAATATATTTAAAATTCGTTTTAAAAACAATTTCTAACTCTTAGACAATAGTTACAAGCAAGTGACAGTTGACGCTTCGATGCGATGTTTGACGCTTCGACACGATGTTCATATATTTTTCTTCAATACGATGGAGTATAAAAAGGTTTTAATACAAGTTAAAGATAGTTATGATAAAGAAAGTGATAGGGATATATATTTAGTTTTATGTAGGTTAGTTTTTACCTTAATTGATCCTAGATGACGCTACGAACGGGTTCTAGGCTTATTAAAAAAATCTTATATAATCTGGGTATATGTTCGAGTGAGGCCGTGGATTGTTTGGATTCACAATTGGAAACGGTAGTTGTGGCTGCAATCGGGTATCAGTTTTATTCATTTTTTTCCCATTTAAAAATACAATTGAAACCAGTGATTACCAATTTGATGAAGTTGCACGGGTCAGTTAGTATTTTAATATATTTGTCATTTATATAAGTTTATGTGTATTGTTATTTAATTGTATATAATATTCTTTAAATTGAAAAATAATTAATAAGTAAATATTGAAATCACTGAGCAATATTAATAACAGTAGAAAAAGCTAAAGCCGGTACATAACAGGACACTTATGTGCTAATCCAGTAGTACGCAAGTAATACATACATAATAGGTGTGATTACCCAAGACAGCCGCCCCGGGCAGCGGTAGCCGAGATGTGCCAATCTTTTCCTTATTCGGTAAGGCTTACATGCCGTTAGAGAAAATTAATCTATTCGCATCAACATATATCGCAGGTTATTAATTTAGGCGAACAAGCCTCTCCAATTTATTAGTCAGGCTAAACTCTGACAATACAGCGCGGCGCGGCGGTCCTTATTAAGTTCGGTACTTTAAAAACATTTTTAAACTAAAATAAACTGTCTATTTTTGTTTTAACAGTGGAGGCGAATATTACCTTTATATTCTAGATATATTTTTTCATTGCCTAAAAACTCAATTAAAAGTTTTCTATGAATAAAATCTAGCTAGATCGATTTATCGTCCCCGAAACTATCTACATACTAAGTTTCACGGTAATAGATGATGCCGTTTCCGAGATCCTGAATATATACAAATATAAAAATATACAAGATGATGACTGACTGATTATATATGCGAAATTATCACAAAGAAACACACATTCATATTTATAATATTAGTAAGCATTTATATAGCGTAAAAGAATAAAAGCTTCATAGAAAACCAGCCCCATGTAAACGTTGCTAGAAACCTAGAAGTACGCAATATAACTACTATTAAAAGGAGTCAACGCACCCGGTGCGTAGGTATGTGTGTAATAATAACAACGGCTTCTGTTCACTAGCACACCCGGCTGACCACTAGCGAAAATATATACTACAGAGTTGTTGCACCCAACTCTAGTTTCTAATCAAATCAAACCACACGATACTACAACAAACGATCAAACAATTGGCACGATAACGCACACATACGTAAAGTAATATTGTAACGCCACGCTGTTTTAGATAAAAGTGTTTGGACGATCGAGCCTAGCTCGGTTCTTTGAAAAACCTTTTAAAATTAAAATAGACTGTTTGGGTTGCCTCACAGTATTAATTTTTTATTGTCAAAAACAAAATTATTAAAAACAGATAACTCTTTTGCTGTTAC
The DNA here is from genome assembly GCA_014332785.1 of Antheraea mylitta. Classification (NCBI taxonomy): domain Eukaryota; kingdom Metazoa; phylum Arthropoda; class Insecta; order Lepidoptera; family Saturniidae; genus Antheraea; species Antheraea mylitta. Next base: position 1,039,567 of record JACEII010000016.1, read on the forward strand.
TCGGATTCGAACTGGGGTTAGACGGATTT
>JACEII010000016.1:1049595-1171310 GCA_014332785.1 Antheraea mylitta
CGATACAGTAACACAAAACCTTACATCACTGCTACAACATCACCTATACACACATGCACGCTTACACGCCTACACGCTGTTTTTCTTTTTCAGAGAAATAAACGACAAAGAGTTCTACCCTTATTTTTCCCTTTGCACAACAAGCATGTTTCAATAACTCATATACGTATATCTAGATAACTTAGCTTAGATTAGCTCAGATAGATCACGATTTTTGCACAAAACAGGCAACAGCCCAAACCGAGGTGTGCGGTGCACTCTTGAGTTAGGCGCCCAAATATCCTAAGTAAATATCCATCGGCAGCCTATAAATCGGCTTAGTGCCTTTAGCGCTCACCTCAATAATTCGGTGAAGCTGTAAAAACCTATCCAGGTCAACAGCGTTTTCATTTCGAAAAAAAAAAGGTTGTAGTACCTACAGAATTCGTAATCAAAATTACATAATATTGCTATTTTGCTTCTTTTTTTTCTGCTTGTATTATTTCTGTTATTTTATTGTTACTTGTTTACAATTTTAAATTCTTATAGTACTATCGTCTAAATCAAATGGCGAAGCTCAGATTGCTCACGTTCGCTGCGTTTTTTAAACAATCCATGCATGGCTTTTTTTTATATTATAGGGGGCAAACGGACAGACGGGTCACCCGATGGTAGGTGATCACCGCCGTCCATAGACACTTGCAACACCGGAGGAGTCACAAGTGCGTTGCCGGCCTTTAAGAAAGGTGTACGCTCGCTTCTTGAAAGTTTGCAATTCATAGTTGCTTGGAAACACCCCCGTTGGGAGTCGATTCCACAGGGTCACAGTACGAGGCAGAAACGACCTTGAAAACCTCACCGTGGAAGACCTCCACTCATCGAGGTGGTATGGATGAAATTTAAGTTTTAGGCGGGTAGTATGATGGTGGAATGTAGCGGCAGGTAAAAGACCAAACAACTCTTCTGAACACTCACCGTGGTAAATGTGATAAAGAACGCAGAGAGACGCGATGTCCTGAGACCTGACCTGATGAGACCTTTCTGTAACATCGTAACGTATCGAATCTTTCTTCTCAAAATACTTGTGAGAGTACCGTACAACACCCAAATTGAATGGTACTGTGTCCGGCGGCCACGGACGTTACCGTGCTCCATGAATAGTGCTGGAAAACCGAAACAACAAGATAAGTCTCGTGCTCTTGATGAAGTGTCAGCGAACGAATATCAGTATCCAAACGTGGGTAGACATTATGGTTTGCGCACAGGTGTATAGCACAGAGTGTCTGTAGAGAAAGATATAGGGTGAAATATATAAAGCGTAGTCAGCCTCTCCTTATTGTTAGTTCAGCTTAAACGTAAGTAGTTACTTCAATCTTAGCTTTCAAATTTACAGTCTACGCTAAGTTTGTGGTTAGTTTTGTTTCAATACCGTGTCGAGTCTTTAAAATGTATTTAATTATTATAGAAAATAAATTGAACCATGTATGTTGCTGTAGGTGGTAAAGCCACACTGAAGCTATTACTGGTTTCAACATGAATGGGAAGGTTCGTCCGGGGTAATATCAACCGACCCACAGAAACACAGACGTGAAGTAACAGTGCTTGTATTGTTGCATTTCGTTCGGTCAGTGTGTGCACCGGAGGCCTATCTCCTCCTCTCCCTCCTCTTTTTTTCCTTCTCCACCCCACTTCCCCACTAACACAGGCTGACAATGCACTTGCGACTCCTCTGGTGTTGTTGGTATCTATGGAGGGTTGTGACCATTATAAAATCAGGTAACCCACCTATTCGTTTGTCTCTTATGATATAAAAAAACAAAAGAAACAAGTCAACCGAGAATGAATTAAAAAATGGAAGTGGAAGTCTTCTTAACAATTCTTCAATAAATTATCTAGGCAATGACAATCAGAAAAGTATAAAAATGCAACTGTTCCTTTTTTTATTCGCATGAGTAATACACGTGTTTTTCGTAATTAAGAATTTAATAACTTGAACTTAGCATAATCTAAGTGAATGCTAAGCTTGCGACTATAAATTTAAAATGTGAGGCTGAGATAAGTCTAAGTATAGATATCACCTACAGTGTGTTATCGTAACTGATAACAGTCGTTATCAACATAACAAGAAAATACCTTTAATAAAATAGGCCCGCATGTTCCAATTACACACGTATTATCAAGAGAGGAAACGTAAATTACACAAGTCATTTTCTAAATCACATCATTCTATCATTTTAATTCATACGGAAAGAAAACACTAATCACGGCTCGTTTTAAGTAAATATGTTTTTTTTCCGTCAAACGGAAACTGCTATTAACAACTCTATAAACATAATCGATTGCAATTAGATTGTCAAAGGACAAGTCGGCGTTCGTCTTGTTTCTTGGTTAATGACCACAGTAAAGTCAATCGAGATGGTGAAATGGACGAAATAACGAAAGAAAATATCTTTATTGTAGCAAGTAGACGGATCTGCAATTATCTAAAATTAAAGTCGCAAAGACGTATATAAAGAAAAAAAATCTCTGTAAAGTCGGTTTACGGACGATAATTTTACGTGATATTGTCATAAGAAAACATTCATGAAAAACTGCATATTTTTATGAATTGAATTACATTATTCTATATATATGTAGATAGATGCGCCCGCGCCTCTCTATCGCTTGTTCTACGCTCTCGTGTGTACGCTCGGCTCAAGCGGAACGTGACAATGAGTCATGCTTTTTCGTGTGTGCAGTCGGCGTTCATATATTTATAAAGTATCATCATTTGATATGATGATACTTACTACTGATGAAAAGATAGACACAATAAACCAAATATTATAATTATGCTATAATACTGCTACACACTGCAACAGGTGTAATAAATGAGTCACTCTCTGTCGCGCAGTCCGGTCCGCGGTCCTATTGTTTGATCGTGCGGCGTTTCTACGATAAGGAGTTACGTCATTGTTAACTAAGGTTCTCTTTGTTGTTTATTAGTATTAATTTTGGTATTATTATATTAAATTTTAAATGTGACCATAAACTACCGCAATATTGAAGGGTGTGATCCTTTGAACATTCTCCTGATATATGTACTAAACTTTCCAACACCAAATGAAAAACTAGAGAGAGTACCCAAGCGGCAAGTAATTAAAACGACAGTTATCTGATTGATTACATACATATATATAACGTTTAAAGAGATATGTCTCAATTTATAATTATTTAACACTTTTCTTTTCCGGAAGCTCCATATCAGTATAGGATTTCGAACCCACGTGGAGACTGAACACTATCACAAAACCATTCCCACGAATAAATATTTATTTGTTGTGTGGAAAGCGAGCTATCTGTAATTCGTTTGTGGCGTGAAATACAAGTTAACGCGATAAACTACTGTGGATTGTTTAGAATTGTAATTAACGACCAGTCTTCTTGTTGACTTTCTTTTATTTATTCATAAATTTTAAATGATCATAATATTAACTCATCCTCATGGACTAATTAACAATATTTATCTATAATTATTTATGGAATAACGAGCTATATGCTATAAATCCAACAATGATATCATGAACACAGGCGCGGACTAAACTTGTATATTTTAAGTGTTCCTTAAATTACGCCAAATCATACGTCACAACATGAGAAACGTGTTGTACCGACATTACTCAGGTGGGACAAGGGTAAGAAGAAGAAGATTTTTTTTTCTCGAACTGACTACGTTATTGATCTAGCGAGGTTTTAACAGTATCACCGGACTACTAAATAACAAAAAGAAGATTTTAAGTGTTCCTTTATTATTGTATACACATCGAATTAATCAGAAATATGACACGTTTAAGCGTACCACTATTTGGGCGTTAAGCCTAGTGTACGGTATTCACGAATCTGTTGGACTATGTTATTGTATTCTAAAGCTGTGCAAGTTTTATACCTAGGATGTATACTGGAACGATAAAAATAGTTAAAAGAATATTTTAGAAGCGTAAAGGGTTTCTAAATCAAAAAAGGCCTCATCTATCGCCTGACAGATTTGATATATCGAAATTTGATTATAAATAAGTTTTTAAATAAACAAAACTGTTACGAATTTATTTGTAATAATAAAATACCTTACCTACCTACAAACAAAAAACACCTACAAACAAAAAATACCTACAAACAGAGTTACCTATTTTGTTTTACCTTTTCATCACATTTAAACCCTCACATAATTCGAAAAACCAAATTTAAAATGTTCTCAAGCTAAATAAACGGTGTTACAAAAAAATATGTTAACATAAAAGATTTCAAACATTTAAGATGATGTGGTTCAAAGGTAAGGCCAACAGATGGCGTTGAAAACAAATATATCAGTTATGCAACATGTACAATTGATAATAGCCTCAAATGCGCCATTAACACACCTATGGATAAAGTATCATATATATTAATACGTGAAGTAAAAAGTTTGTACCCCTTTTTAAGCGATTTCCGTGAATGGATGAAGTTTAAATTTGGCATAGTTAAATTTTATATGGGGGAGAAGTTTCAGAGTTATAATTAATTTACACATAGATTTTTTATATATTTACATAATTAAAGATCACGGAAAATGGCAAATAACTGAGTAGCCATGATGAAAACCTTTGATTATAGAAGTATAAATACCCTTTGACAAGGAACCCTAATAAAGTTGAAACTTTAAAAAATCACTCAACTATGGTCTAATGTCGACCACTGGGCGCCCACTAGTTTTCCTAAATTGCCTCAAAAATAAAAGTAATCTTCGTAGGTTTATTATACAATAAATTTTAATTAACGTTCGTCAGTACTCACTAGCTCTGGAACGTAGTCATGCTGTTAAAATAAGCACGTGAAAGTATGAAACTACGCGGTATATTTGCTCCGGGCTGCCATTAAAAATCACGTAAGCAAATATTAAGGCCCCGGCCACACATAGCGGCAAATCGAAACGTAATCTCAATAATAAAGGCCAAGATTGACGGACGTGACCGATACTCGGGGCATTGTCTGTGTTATATTCATTGCGACTGAATTACGCAGTGCGGAGAGTGCGAAAGTTTTATATGGATTATATTTTTATTTTATACTAGCTGTGCCCGCGACTTTGTCTGCGTGGTTACTTTATGTAAAACCATAGTGATTAATAAAGTTTTATTAATATTTTTTTCTCGTACTTACTCATTTTTAGAAATGTCTGTCTATCTGACTGTCTGTTTGTATGAACACGCATCACTGTTAAAGTATTGACTTCATAATAAAACTACAAAAAATCATGAAGCTTATTTTCGACAAATAATTTAGTCTCTGTTTCATTAAAATCGGTCTATGTGATTAAAAGTTATCGCAGTTTTAATGAAGACGCGGCGTAAGTACGAGAGAAAAGTAGATAAATAAATGGACTCAATACATTTTAGGAGGTGGTAGAGCCACGTTGAAGCTATTACTGGTTTCAGCATGAATACGTCGGCTCGTCCGGGGTAGTACCTCCCCTCTCACAGAAAACCGACGTGAAATAACAGTGCTTGCATTGTTGTGTTTCGTTCGGTCAGTGAGAGCGCCTGAGGCCCACCTCCCTTTCCTCCGTTTTCTTTCCTTCCCTCCCCCCTCTCTTATATACAAGCTGGCAACGCACTTGCGACTTCCCAGATGTCGCAAATATCTATGGACGGTTGCGATCACTTAACATCACATGACCCACCAGTTCGTTTGTTTCCTCTGATATAAAAAAAAAATAGATGACTTTATTAATCACTGTTTTCTACACAAGGTTCCACGCAGACGAAGTCGAGGGCACAGTTAATGTATATTAATATAAATGAAGTTAATATCTTATTATGTTATATCCATACCAAGATAACTTATTACTCCTTTACTTTTCTGTTATTGGTGTTACGTTCAGATATAATTATTTCTGTTATTTATATATATGTTACAATTGTGATGAAATAATGAATACAATATATATCTACAGGGAATGTCCTGTATAACATAATCGTATGTCTGTATAAAGTAATCATTAGCCCTCATTGAGACGCCGGCGGACGCTTCCGATAATACCGTACATGTTCGAAAAGCTATCGTTTGTACAAGAAATTGATGCATTTCATTTCATATGCTATTATTTTCTTATATTTTTTTTTACCAGCGACAGCATTTTTATATTTTCAACGTACTAGATATAATTTAAGGTTCAATATCACAACTTTGACGTCTATTTATCTGAACATACTGCAGTGCTCGTCTTGCAACGACGGGCCAAGTGTTCGCTTTTTATTATTTTTAATTACTTTGACCAAAATCTCACCTAATATTATGGTCCAAAATGGATTTTTTTTTTGTCATATAGACACAAGCAACACCAGAGGAGTCGCAAATGCATTGCCAACCTGTGTTTTGGTAGAAATGGGGGAGAGGAGATAGAAGAAGGGAGAGAAAAGGGGAGGAGAGAGGAAGGGAGATGAACCTCCGGCGTTCTCACTGACCGAACGAAACACAACAATGTAATTACTGTTACTTCACGTTGGTTTTCTGTGAGAGGCTGATACCGAGCATGTCGACCCATTCGTGCTGAAACCAATAATAGTTTCAGCATGGCTCTACCACCTACAATACACACATATGTACTTCCCCAGAGATTTCCAACATGAGGTTGGTAAATAGACGGACAGGCTTAGAAAATGTACTAACATCTTGTTATGGCTTCATTACGATGGTTTCCTTCACCAATGGACAGAGATACGAACATACTAATCACTGAGGTCTCATGATCACCTCGATGACTGTTCTCAGGACTTTGGTTGCAGACCTCTGTCATTTAATAGAATTATTCTCAACTTCAACAAACTTAATTCCAAGAAACATATTGAAGTGTTCTTTAAAAATATACAAAAGTAATCCATAAAGGACATTTCGCATATTGCTCACACTAAAGACTCCCATTTCATCGTCTATACAAATGCAAATGGCAGCCATTGCTCGACTTAATCGATTTCGTTCGGTCGTCCATTCGTTCTTTCGGTCATCAATCACTGTACGAAATTGAACGGCTATCCCTTCGGGTACATGTAATTCTAGAATACAGGAGATAAATACAATCATTTTAAAGACGGAGAGTGAGCCACAAACTACGTGATGTTACATAAAATTAAAATCAAATATAATTTATTCAATTTAGGCCTTGAGATGGCGATTATAGACGATAAAGCTAACAATGATTCGAAAAACAACTTAGTCATCAAGAAGAACTAGAAAGAAATCTGGTTTATCTTTTCATCGTAAATAACATATTTTTATGAGCATACATAGATAATTGCCTTCATTGTTGCGGGATGCACATAGAGTAGCGTGATTTTCAGACGTCACCTTCGTTCATAAATTGATCCATCCTATGGACTCTATGTAGATCGACTCTCCGGATGTACCACGGAGCACCGGTCACTACGTAAAACACGATTTTGGAGAACCTGCAGCTTATCAAAGTTATCTTTGGACATATGCGCAAAAACGGGGCAGCTATATGTCATCACGGGACGGATACACGTCTTATACAAAATGAGCTTGTGTCTGAGGGATATCTTACTCTTATGACAAAGCAACGGATGGAGGCGACCCAAGACCATAGCGGTTTTGTTTCGCACTCTGTCTATATGTGAATTGAACTTTAAATGTTTATCTAATGTAACACCGAGATATTTGACCTCTTCGACCCAAGGGATATCGATTCCGTATAGCCTGATGGGCTCAAATTTATTAGTGCGTTTCGTGGAATCGAAGAGTATTGCGGCACTCTTATCGGGATGACTCCTTTCGACATGTTTGAACTTACTATCTGATAAATCGACAATATGCTTTGGGACTTTACCATATATATTTATAGCACCCAGAACTATTAACTAAAAACGGTCTTAGTCTTAGGTCTTAGTGATGATGGTAGACCCACGCTGAAGCTATTACTGGTTTCAGCATGAATGAGTCGGCTCGCCCGGGATAGTACCAAACTCGTACAGAAAACCGACATTAAGTAACAGTACTTACAGTGTTGCGTTTCGTTCGGTAAGTGAGAGCACCAGAGGTCCACCTCCCATTCCCCTTTCCTCTCCCCTTACCATTTCCCTCTTTCCCCCATTCCTGCCAAATACAGGCTGGCAACGCACTTGCTACTCCCCTGGTGTTGCCATAGTCTATGGACGGCGGTGATCACTTAACATCAGGTGACGCGTCTGTTCGTTTGTCTCATATAAAAAAATTGTAAGTCTGAAGTATGGAATGACAAATTTATCATTGTTTTTTAGTAAATTTACATAATTATATAAATCCTTACTAATATTATAAATGCTAATGTGAGTATGTTTGTTAAGCTTTCATGCCGTAACTACGAAGCCGGTCATCATGTCGGGACATATATTAGGTATTTTCCATACAGATAAAAGTACGCTTTCCGAGGACTTATCTCAGATCTACATTAATCATTCGTATTAATATAGATGAAGCTGTGGACAAAAGCCATTTACAGTATGAAAACTTGTAAAATTTTGTTGTAATGAAAAAAGGGAAGCTGAGTTTGAATTTTTTTTGAAGGATTGAAATACGAATTTTTCGAAGTACAAAAAGTGTTTAATCGTCTTATAATTTTTAATTGAAAAATGTGCAAGTCACACCAAGTGAGACAGACCAAATAAATAGCAGGTTTCATATATGTTAAAAATCGTGCGACATAATTTATGGCCAGACTTCAAACGGATTTTTTTTAACTATTGAAGTATACTGGTCATGAGTCTACATCATTCTCCTAAAAATTCTGTCTTGTTTAAGATTAACTTTCGATTTACTTTAAGCCTATCTTCTAATAAAGTTATGTATTTATTGTTTTTTATTTAATATTTATGTAATTAGTTTTGTGAAACCAAGACCCCCATAACGTACACATTGTATACCTCACTAATTCTTATTTGTAGTATTTACTTAGCTGGTTTAGCTTAATAAGATTTGCGTTGTTGCATTAAAGGCAACAGCCGAGAACGAGGTTCGACCACTTTGGCAAACTTGATTTTGTTGCCAAACCGCTGAGCGCTATAAGCGCTCGCCTTATTAGTCTGGTTAAGCTTCGCTCATCAGATAATAGTGTTAATCTAATCGAATTTACATGAGATATTTTATATTTAAAGTGTACCTTTTTCCTACGTCAAAAATTCTTCTTCTTTAAATTCTTTCGTCTATCTATCGCATGTCGTTTTACAGCCGGCCGCTCAACAGAGCAGTTAAGGCCTATATGGTGGCGCCTATGGCTCAATTTAAATTATTTAAACAAATATTGTGCTTGCTTTTTAATACGCATCTATCTATCATTTAGATGATTGTATTATCTATTCCGGGTACTCTAATAAGCGGATTGATATTAACATTCATAGTTGGATATCTTGTCTATTATTGATTTTCCTTTACCATTTCCATTTTCCAATTATTTTTCAATTTATGATTAAGACCGCAATTTTAATACCCTAAATCGAATATTGTTGATAAAATTGTCAGTTAAATGCCTACGATCCAAAATTTTTTTTAAATCTTTTATTTGGCAATCAGTCTATTAGATTATTACTGCCATTGTCATGTAGTTAATAATATTACAAGCGTCGTGTGATCATTTCAATATTCCGACAAGATGGTGGCTCCCTTGTTAGACCTTCCAGGGAGTTTTTGTGACATCTCAGAATTTCATGCTCCGTGGTATTATTTTCCATTCACTTCACTTATGCACAATAAACTAACTATATTACGTAAAACACCACCAAAATTTCCAAAATAAAGAGTCAAATAACACAATATTATAGATAAAATATAAAATTCACTACATGATAGACTAAATTCCCGCCAAAAACTACCGAATAGTTTCACTTTGTTTCATAAGGCAACATATTTTTTCTTTATATGATACGGTAATAAAGATGGACAAAAAATGATATTATGAACACTTTATAATATAAAATATTGAGTGCCTAAGTTTAGTCATAATACTTCACAATTAAAACAAATAAAAGAGTATCTAAGCAATTTAATTATATTTTAACAAAGTTTTATTATCTAATTTTAATGGCGTCGGAAGACTTTTACCACATAAACTGAATGATTAGCTTTATACTATAATACCTTAATAATATTATGATAACGTAATGTAAAAATCCAATATGTGTTGAACGCTTATCAAGCAAAGAAGTATTAGGGAACTAATATAATATGTTAATCGGATTCAGAGGTTCGTAATGCTCGGGCCCATTACAAGAAATTTCTCACGCGATTCAATACACATCACACAATGCCATCTAATGTTCATTCTGAACGTTGGGAATCAATGTTATTTAACTTTAATGGATTTGGAATGTATTAGTATTGAATATTTTAAACGTTTTGCTTCAAAAATAGAATTTTATTGGTTGTATACAATCAATGTTTATATGTAAGTACATGGGCGACCGAGACCCTCTCGGTTCTTTAAAAAACATTTTAAAATTAAAATAAACTATTAGGTTTGCCTTAAAATTAACATTTTCTTATAAAAAAAACATATTTAAAAAATATAATATCTCTTCTGCTGTCACTCGGATTCGAACTGTGGTTACACGGATTTTCGAAGCAACCGATTTCCATGTGAGCTATTTTTGTTTTGACAACGCCGGCTAAATTTACCTTTTTATTCTAGCTATATTTTTTCATTGTCTGAAAACTCAGTTAAAAAAAGGTTTCTATGAATAAAATTTAGCTAGATCGATTTATCGTTCCCGAAACTACGTACATACTAAGTTTCGCGGAAATAGATGACGCCGTTTCCGAGATCCTGTATATATACAAATATAAAAATATACAAGAATTTCTCGTTTAAAGGTATTAGATTTTATTTAAACCTAGCTGCGTGCTACGGTTTCACACTGGTAAGCTAAAGGTAGCTGTCCACAGTTTCGCATCGTGTCAGACGCATCGAATCAAACAGATTATCGGATTTGCAACTACCAGCAATCGGATTACCGACGCCACTTTTGATTTTCGTAGTAAGAGATAGAGCAGTGTTCGAATAGGAAAGTCGATAATATCCGATAACGCAGGGAGAGTTAGCACGCGGAGTTTTTTTTTACTGGTCGGTATTCCGTATGATGTCATCGGCACGCATCGTTGCCCCTCGGAGCATCTGAATCAGCAATGCTGACGGGTAGATTCGCACGATGCACGATCAAAGGTAACCCGATTAGGCCTCCCACGGCAGCGGCTCAAGCCTAGGTTCGATTTCTCGGTAGAGAGCCCTTGAGTGCGTTGCTTGCGCGATACGGTGACACACAGATATACATCACCGCTACAACACTACACGATCACCCCCACACACGTGGACGCCTACACGCTTACACATGAAAGTAGAAGGGTTTACTTTTTTTCCCTTATCGAACTGAAAAACTCTCAATTTTCCGATGATAAATATATGGAGGAGTTGTTGAGGCGTGTATGCTTGGTACACATATACGTTTCAACAACTCATACATATATGAATAGTTAGCTAGGTTAGCTAAGATAGGTCGCGATTTTGCATGCAACAGGCAACAGCCAAACCGAGGTGTGCCGCGCACCCTTGAGCTGGTTGCCAAAATAAAGTCGGCTGAGTGCCTTAAGCGCTCGCCTTAGTAGTCCGGTGAAGCTGTTAAGACCTTGCTGGGTCAATAGCGTAGTCATTTCGAAAAAAAAAAAACACGATCAAAGGACGCACAATGACTCCCTACACAAGGAATTCTACGATCCGTTTCATGCGATGCGTCGATCGTTGCTACGCAAAAATGTGGACGCCCACCTTAACGAAGGCGATGAGACAGAATCTTCCCCTTAAAGTACGATCACATAAATTCATAAAATAGCAACTGCATAAGTGAAGATTAAACTGAACCTAAGGACACACAAAATATTTCATCAAAATCTGATCCGTCGTTTAGGAATTCAGTCATATACAGACGGACAGAAGAAAAATACATATATAGTGTATACAAGTCGGCCGGACGGATATTATCTTGTATTTTTTTCTCTTTATTTTAACGTGGCTTCAGTACATCCTTGATGATTATTATGCCAGCCTCATAAGGTAACTCACTTGGATAATATATCATTAAGCTTAATTCTCACAATTAGAGACTAAGGAAACAAATTTATAGATTCTCAATACAACATTTACTCCTCTTCCTCCTCACTTCAATCCTTTCACATCTGTCTTGATAATAATATTTCTTTTCTTTTTTTATAATAGACTGTGAGACGCATGACCTCAGTCACACCTGATGGAAAGTGAGGATGAGGCCTAGGATGTAACGCGTTCACGCAGTAAATGCCCATTCACTCTTTTTTTGAAGATTGCTACATCATATGCTTCAGGAAAAACGGACGCAGGCAGGACATTCCCCTCCTTCGTGGTTCGCATAATAAATGACGAATTGAAGCACTTCGTCCGGATGAAGGGTATGTCAACCGCGAATGAATGGAGATCCGTGCGGCGTCTGGTAGTCCTGAGATGAAATGGAGGCGGTGAAGTTAGCTGGTGCAGATCTTGTGCGCATTCCTCAAAATGTAGTCGATAAAATACCAAAAGACAAGCGACTCTACGTCGATGTTCAAGTGGTTGCAGTTTAGCTGCTATCAGAGGTTCATTACCGACAAGTCATCGACCACTTTGATCGACGGAGTCTAGCAAAGCCAAGTGATATTTGACAGACCCGTCCCAAAGATGGCAGCAATACTCCACACACGGCCTTACCTGCGACTTATACAGGATAAGAAGTTGCTCCGGCGTAAAGTACTGCTTCACCCTGAAAAGAACCCCCAATTTTTTTTTGCAGCCATTTTAGCCTTGGCCTCGATACAACGTCCATAGTTGAGCTTGGCGTTTACATTTATCCCGAGGAGCTCGAGGTTATCGGCAACCAGTATGGGTTGCCTAAAAATCCTCAAAGTCAACCGCAGTGCGACCTATTGAGATGAATTGTGAATCTAGAATCGCCTTTGTTGGCCTGTGTATCAGTACTCATGACTGAATAATTTCAAAGCATATTTGATTCTTTGTCCCTACAATAGACTCATCTTTACGATTATGCATCCGATATTCAATCTAAATCGGACAAAGCAGCTACGAGCACTGTTATATTCAACGACATATTCCGAATTAAAACAAAATATAAAACGCATTCAAAACTATGCTTTAACCCGACGCATTAAAGTCGTGTCAAGAGAATGGAGAATGCAAGGATAAGTTTTTCTATATTTAGTACCAATTTTACATAAAACTCCATAGATAAAGTTAGTAAAGCTATATGAATTTTGTATTTTCGAAGATGATAATAATTTAAATATTGAAACGAGATTTAATGTACTACTATTGTGTGAATATTCGCTTTAAAACTAGTCAATAATACCCTGATTTTGCTCGCCAAACCTAAACTACACAAAACTATATAATAAGAACACATGTAGTACTAGCTATGACCGCGACTCCGTCCGCGTGGAACAGGGACCAGTAAAGTCTTCTAAACGTATTAAATCCTTATGTACTTTCCTGTCGCACTAAAGTCGCGTCGTCATTAAAATTACAATAACTTTTGATAACGTTGACCGATTTTAATGAAACCAAGAGTAAATGATACTCGAAGATATGCTTTATGGTATTCTCGGTGAAGTTTTATCGTGAATCGAGTATTTTAGCAGTGATGTGTGTTCATACAAACAGACACTTCTAAAAAGGATTAAATTATTTTATTACTTATTCTTAGACATCTTTTTTTTATCGAAGAACGACATAGTGACTGCACTATGCCTGATGTTAAGCATAGTACAATCCAAAAACATCGGCAACCACCGAGAGACAGATTATGCACCGCCGGTCGCCGTTGTCATGCCGGCCATAATGACGAAAGTCACCCGGTACTGGATATGCACAGGCTGATCTCGAAACGCGACGCACAGAAGCGAGTCACTATGACGGGCTTTTTCGCCATATACATGGTGGTTGCGACCCAGTCGGGCTGTAAAACCCTACCACCCGCTTTCGCCATTGCCTCTTTCGTTATTCAGCAGGGTGCACCACGTGCAGGTGAGGTTGGCTTGGGTGTCTCAAATACTTAAGATGTTACTCGACACCCCTTACACATCGCACAGAATCGCACGTTAGATCTACATTATTATTGTATATATATATTCAATCTCTTAGGACGTACTAATTTTTATTAATACCAATTAGATTTTATACTTATCAAATGCATATAACAAGGTCATTAAGATTACGCTACGTGACTTGGGAGTGTGGCATTTACCATGAAAAGTTTAGTTCAGAAACTACGTTAAATAAGAGGTAATATTGTAGGTGCGTTTGTGTTTAAGGTGATACAGCTACACTGAAGATGTTACTGGCTACAGCATTAATGGGTCGGCTCGTCCGGGGTACTACCACCCAATCCACAGAAAACAGACGTGAAGTAACAGTGCTTGCATTGTTGCGTTTCGTTCGGTCAGTAAGAGCTCCGGAGGCCCACTTCTCCTCACCTTCCCCCTCTTCTCTTCCCTTCCCCTCCTAACACAGGCTGACAACTCACTTACGACTCCACTGGTAAAGCAAGTGTCTATGGACGGTGGTGATCACTTAACATTCAAGTGATGCACTTGTTGATTTGCCTCCAATGATATAAATAAAAGAATAAAACCGTGCGGTTTGAAGAATCTGGGACTAAGGATATGAGAATTTAAACACGAGTAAAACCATAGGACACGCCTAGTTTTTAAAGAAAGAAAAACAAAATTAATCAACACGAACCTTAACCTTAAAATTATCGTTCAATCGATTGAAATTCGAAAAGATATTATTACATTTATCGTAAAATACTTACCTATTATTACACTTTCTTCACTCAACTTTCTTAGCTTTTTTATCTTAAAAAGATCCAAGAACCAATTAGAATTAAAATATCAATTAAACGCATCGTCACTCGAACCTGTATAAAAAGATTAAATTAATGAAACCGGGAAACAAAAAAAACAACAAATCTTTTATAATCTTTCAATAATTAAATAAAATAAATTATGTTCTGGTTTCTCTTCGAATTAGCATTGGAATAGTTTATCGTATATGACTCTTTGGAACGACGATCAATTACATTTTTACGTAATCCATTGTAGCTTTTGTAGGCAAACGTTTATGTAATTACGGAAGCTAAAGTGAGATGTATACCGAATGCTGGTTGAACACATTTTACTCGGTAATTTTGGTTCCATTAAATTCATATAGTTTAAGAGGTGTATTGTCCGTTAAGATAAGATCATATAATCCGACCGACTAAAGATTAGATTTCCACGTAATTTTAGGTGACGAAATAAAACGGTCTGTATACATTTTGTAACGCCATTCGACTTTTATAGCGTAATCTTTTATAGTAGTTTATATTTGATTTTTCTCATTACATTTTAAACTCACGATATTCTATTACTGATTGTTATCGTTTATGCTGATATGTGTACTGTTTCATAGATTAATTCAACTCTCGATTAATGCATTTCAAATATACATTATGTTGATAGAAATTCGTTAGGAAAAAGTATTGCCGCTGATTCAAAAGATATACCTAACTTATTAATGCGGGGTCATAGTGTCTAAACTATTTAGATATATGTAATATCTGATCCGTTTTGGACGATTTAAAAATTATAGTTCATTAAAATCAAAGAGAATTGTAAATACGACATTTTTTTTTTCGAAGTGACTACGCTATTGTCCCAGCAAGGTCTTAACAGCTTCACCGGACTACTAAGGCGAGCGCTTAAGCCGACTTTATTTTGGCAACCAGCTCAAGGGTGCACGGCACACCTCGGCTTGGCTGTTGCCTGTTTCATGCAAAATCGCGACCTGTCTTAGCTAACCTAGCTAACTATTCATATATGTATGAGTTTTTTTTTTTCGAAATGTCTACGCTATTGAGCCAGCAAGGTCTTAACAGCTTCACCGGACTACAAATATATGTATGAGTTGTTGAAACGTATATGTGTACCAAGCATACACGCCTCAACAACTCCTCCATATATTTATTACCGGAAAATTGAGAGATTTTCAGTTCGATAAGGGAATTAAATACGACAATTGTACTAATACTCCAAACGTTTAGAACACTATAAAATGAAACTATTACTGACTCGTTAAAAGGTGGCTGATGTTATGTTTATATACAAATTGATACACGGTTTCCTAGAATCTTCAGATTTTCTTCCAAGAAAACCCTTGAGTGTCACACGTATAGGCAGTCGTTTATTGAACCGGTAAACAATTCATCTGCCATCACAAGATCTACTGTGGACCAACATTGCCCTTTGTATCGCATGCTTTCTTTTTGTAATAGTTTACGTTTCAAGTATCGATATTTTTTAAATGTTTCTTTTGCCTTAACTAGATTTTTTTTAATTTAAATTTTTAATTTAATTTAATTTTTCTTAGTTTTAATACAATATCATTGTCTTCATAATTAATACATATTGTATTCACATTTAGTAGAGTTCGTGTCTATTTCTGTTCATTGAACTCAGTTTCGTGGACCTTAAATAAATCAATCAATCTTATCACTTAAACAGCTTTGTATTGTTGATAGTGTTTTTCTGGTATGTAGTTTTAAATATGTAATATCTAGTGATAGGATTAAAAAGACATATATTTATATCATTGGTTATATCTTCCAAAATATTTATTGAAATAATTTATTGTAAGACCCAATTTTGATCTACATTAGAGAACTAATGTAGTTTATATGTTTAATCCATACCAATATTATAAAGAGATAAAGTTTGTGAATTTGTGAGTTTGTAGGGGGTAATCTCAGGAATCACTAAACCAATTTTGAAAATTCTTTTAGCAACAGAAAGGCACGTTATTTGTGATTGTCATACACTATATATTAATATGAACAATGAAAAGAGTTTTTTGTGGTAGTCGGATTTGCACGGTAAACGGAGAAAAAAAGGGTTGAACGAAAAAGTTTCTTAACGATGAGAGATATATGATACATTCTTGAGAAACTTGTAGAGCTTGATAATGCCTACAAAAAAGTCATGGACAGCATTTGTCTAACTTTTATATTTAAGTCATTAAAAGTAGTTTTGTATATTAACAATATAATTTAAATCGTTAAGTGATGTTTATTGGTCATACTACTAACAAAAAATATGAATTCTTATCAATATGTAATGACTTAATAACTGACCCACAACAACATGTGGCCGGGTCAACCAGTTGCATATAAATTAATATTATATAGATTTATCCATTATATTTTTAGTAATAAAGATAAAAATGGCTGATTTTTATGAAGAGGACACACTTATACTATCGCTGACTTTTCTATAAGCGTTTTATAAACATACAATCCACAATGATTCAATAGCATACTGGGTTTAGATAGTATCAGCTATACAGGCGTCCAAAACATATTTTCGATTATTCGGTACGAAATATATGTATAAATATTTAACTTAAGTTAGTTCAGATAGGTCGCGAATCAAGTTTAAACGGCCCAAGCTGAGGTGTGCCGTGCACCCTTGAGTCAGTTGTCGAATAAACTGCAGCGCTCGGCCTTAAGTCCGGTGAAGCTATTGAGACCTTGCTAAATCAATAACGTAATCAGTTCAAAAAAAGTAACCCGATTTAATTTTTTTCTACTTTTGTGACCACAGCATAATTGCAATAAAAGCGATTTTATGGCAATTGTCTATTTGGATTAATTGTAGACTATCTTTTCCATAATTGTAATTTACTAGTAATTTCTTAATCCCTATTTTAACGATTTAAAATTAACAATACAACATTTTGTCAATACTGTTTAACTACATAGGGCCTGAAAATTTTTATCTGTCAATTAAAATCTTGTCAACATGGAGTAAAATTAAACGTAAATTCTATATATGAAAGTATTCAAAATCACCGTGGAAAATGGTTCCCAATGGTGCATTTGCACAAATTATTCGGCCCGGGATTCTTTCACTCGAGATAATGTATTCGATTCCGGACCGAGCCGATGGCATCGTTCACGAAAGCGAGCTTTGCATGTTATAGCTAAAATTTTGATTCTACTACTTGTTCTCGACTGTAAAATATAAATAATACACAAATAAGTTAAATATCACCAAATATTAGGAATAATTCAATAAATAAAGTATGATATCATAATCATCTAATAATACCACATAATGCCAACGTCATTCTCGTGTTAAATAACATATGTCAACTCGTTTTCCTGTATGCGTGCTCAAGTGAAATTATTTAACTGATTTTAAATTTACTTCTCAATAAAGTGAGAGTTTGAAATTATGAATAAAACTCAGAATCGGTCGGTGATAATGCAAGATTTTTTTAAAATTTAAAAGGAACTAAAAATTATTTAACTATGTAAAGAGAAAACGGTTAAATAATGTGCCTCCTCTCTTTGAGAAACGTATTTCTATATTTTTACTTTGCTTAGTAGCTACTGATGAGCTTTAGCTTCATTAATAAAAAAGAAGTTCATAATTTATACTTAATATTGAAAGTTAAAAAGATAGTTAATTATGATCAAGTTCCAATCATTGAATAGCCACTATTTATAAATAATTTTTAAAAACCTATTAAACTTTTCAACTGATTACAATGAAAATCGATATGCGTTGATATTTGAACAGACAGAATGTATATTTATTAGCTAATTTGCTATATCTAGACTACTTATTGAAATTTTAAAAAAATAGCACATAATAATACCAACAACTAATAACAAAGATTTGCAAATGCTTAAGAACGGCTTAATACGTAAACTTTCGACATTTTATCAGAACGTGTTACAACTATTGTTACTGAGAAAAGTTATATCTTTCTTTGAACAAACTACATACTCACGTTTACTTTTAAATTAAAGCAATTATTATTAAACTATAATACACAGTTATGAAAATATCAGACAAATCATGAAGTATTATTGAACATCAACGGAATTTCATTTCGAGTTTGAAAGTGAGATCGTAAACAAATAGTATCAATGAAGATTCGCACTGGATATTCGTGATATTCTCACGATTGTATCTGTTACACGACGCTGAATATTTTTGTAGTTTGAACGAAACGTGTCACCTGTTACGTCGGATACGATAAAATACCAATAATATCCTCGGATTTCGAGTGAGATTTTTAGCATTTCTATGTAATTGGACAACGTTTTAAAGGTTAACTCCACATTTCTCATTGTGAGCGAAGAGCGCCGTTAAAAAAACTAAATATAAAACAATACGAAAGAATTTTTTACTGACTATTGGCCTGATAGACTTTTTCAGTTTACCGGATTACTATGGCGAGAGCTTAAGACACTCAGCCAATTGTAGTCCGGTAAAGTTGTTAAGACTTTGCTAGGTCAATAGCATAGTCAGTTCGAAAAAAAAAACACAGCCAATTTCATTTCACAACCAAGTCAAGGGTGCATGGCACACCTTGGCTTGGGCTGTTGCCTTGTCTTTGAATTTTTCTAGGCTAAGCTGAACTAAGTTAACTATTTATACACATAAGAAGTATTGTATTGTGTAAGATACACGTATGTCAGCTATGTGTGCCTCACAAATTCATACATGTATTTCGTATTTGATAACTAAACCTAATTAACTCACGTCATGAAAAGGAAAAATTACAAATCTTTCCACCATATGCGACTTTACTTGTGTGTGTATGAACGTATGTGGGGGTGGGCTTTGTAATGTATGTATCGCATAAACAGCGTACTCAAGGATTGCAAGCCAAGGGAACGGATCCAGGCTAAAACCGCTGCCGAAGGAGGCTGAGTGTATGCGGGAGCGAAATTTACCCCCGACCACGTCATGGGCCCTAATTTTTTTTATAATAAAGAAGTTTCGTTCTTGTTTCTTACATCGCTTTTCTTTTACCTTTTAGTATTGCACGAATCACACAAAGGTTTTCTTAGAGTCACAACAATCTAAGAGTAATAGCAAACATGTTCTTAACGATAAACAATAAAAATAATATTTATTTATATAAAATAATTAATTACTCACATTACGATATAAGAGTATATCGATATATCGATTTTCAGGGAAACTAATTGAAATAATTTCTACATTATACAATTTTTTTTTATTATTGCGGAGTACTTAAAAAGAGTTTACAAAATACACATTTACATAAAATTACTATTATATGACTAATTGAAAGTGATCTGTTACATATTTCATTGGCCATAAATAAAACAGTCTTTTGCAATTGGCGCTTTAGTAATAAACTTTGTAACCATATCACGATCTAAGATGCATCAATGAACAGAGTAATTTTAATTACATTTGCTAATTAATAACCGTAAACGTAAATATAGATAAAAATCAATTACCAAATGTACGTAAGCTCATTACTTTAATAGCTACAGCAATTTGACTATATTTTGAAATTCTTCTTTTATTATACGTGTTTGGTAGGTGGTACAGCCACACTGAAACTGTTATTGGTTTCAGTATGAATGGCTTGGCTCGCCTGGTATAGTACCACACGACCCACAGAAACACCGACGTGAAGTAACAGTGGTTGCATTTTTGCATTTCGTTCGCTAAGTGAGAACGCCGGAGGCACATCTCTCCTCTCCTCCCTCTTTTCCCACTACTCTTACCCTCCACCTTTCCCCTCATTCCCCCAAAACACAGGCTGGCAACGCACTTACGACTCCCCTGGTGTTGTTTCCCATTCGTTTGTCTCCTATATGATATAAAAAAAAAGTCAGTACAAGATTCGCATGAAGATGTTTGTAAATCATATGGATAAATAAAAAAAATTCGCTTGTGTCGTTTACTATCATAATATTATGTACATAGGAAAAAACCTAAGCACTGACTTCTCTACTAGAAGAAAACACACATTACTGAACGCATAGCGCTTACAAAAACTGTAGTTTCTAATAACTTGAATACCTTTATATTATTTTATTTTTATTGTAGTACGGCAAATTGATTGCACTGTGTCTGATGGTAAGCACAGTACAATCCAAAAACAATGGCGACCACCAAGAGACAAACTATCCGTCACACGTCACCGTTCTCATGTCTGTCGGCATAAGTATTAAAAATTAAATATACATATTTGCGTTTAAATAAATAAACATACTTGTAGCTTGATATTTTTTAGAAAGAACTAGATGCTTAAAAAGTTAAAAAAAAAACAATTAATCGATATCTACCCAGTCATTTTTGCGTGATGCGCGCACAATAACAGACCGTATTTGTATAGACTTTAAAAATAGATTTATTTTATGTATTTAATCCTCCGTTTGAGTAAATCGGTTGAGGTAAAATTTTGTGTCGAAATTGAAATCCAGGAAATGTGGAGGTCAGATGAGAACAATTAACCTCAATGGACGGGTGCAGCCGCCACAAATAAAGGCCACCGGCGATACCGTACTGGCTAATGAGTTGTTAGGCCCGCGACGTGCACGCTGAAAAACCACAGTAAAGAGCTTAGTGACGCTCTGTCGAGTATCGATATATAATGACAAATTGCTTTGGAATTTATCGTGGAGTTTCGATGAAACATACTGATGTTATCGATGTAACAATAATAAAGCTCTGTGATGATTGTATGATAAATTACAGAAAAGAAAACTGTTTCAGTGGGGACGTTAAATAGATGCTACGATATACATTAATATGTGGGTCATAACGTTCATCCACAATCAACGTCAGTACAAATATCACAAACGTTAATATCAATGGGCAAGTATTAATTTCTGATTCAGATGACTCTTGAAATAATTTTTGTTATGTACAGAAAAATAATAGTTTTAAACGCACGCCTATTAAATTGTCCCATTTACATAGGAGATAAGTTTCAATAACTATTTTAATAAAAAAATATAAACAAAATGTGCCATAATTAAACAAAAAATGTTAATAGTATTTGGCATACGAGCTATTAACTAAACAATATACATTTATGTAAAATAACCAGTACATTTATTTTCATATCAACAGATCCATGGATATGAATTGAATTAAATTTTCTGTGCTTTAACCGGGTTAATCTTAGAATCAACAAAAGTAAAATTGATGATACTTTGACTGGCAATTAGAGAACTTTTCAGAAGATTATCTCGGTTTCATAACATTTTACTATTTAAGTACTATTTAACTAGTGATGAAAAAAATACAACTAAAAAATATAAGTCAGAGTAGATACTATTAGTCCAAATAAATCTCGTATTTTCTATGAAACATTAAAATTATTACTACGAAAGCGAAATCATGGACACCTTTTTTCGAAATGTCTACGCTATTGAGGCAGCAAGGTCTTAACAGCTTCACCGGACTACCCAATCATGGACACCGACTTATACTAAATGTAGATTATTATACAAATACGTAATAGATACTTAAATCATAAAACTTTATGGCTTACACGTTTTTTTTCTGATTATAGATACAGTAGCAAGCAGACTAATCTGATGTTACATAGTACTTGGGAAGAAACACTTTTTATACCCGATTAGGCCTCTCACAGCTGCGGCTCAAGCCTAGGTTCGATCCCTCGGTAGGGAGCCCTTGAGTGCGTTGCTTGCGCGCGTACGTGACACACAAATATACATCACTGCTACAACACTACACGATCACCCCCACACACGTGCACGCCTACACGCTACACATTAAATAGGAAGGGTTTACTTTTTTTCCCTTATCGAACTGAAAAAACTCTCGATTTTTCGATAATAAATATATGGAGGAGTTGTTGAGGCGTTATATGCTTGGAACACATATACGTTTCAACAACTCATATATATATATATGAATAGTTAGCTAGGTTAGCTAAGATAGGTCGCGATTTTGCATGCAACAGGCAACAGCCAAGCTAAGGTGTGTCGTGCACCCATGAGCTGGTTGCCAATAAAATCGGCTGAGTGCCTTAAGCGCTCGCCTTAGTAGTCCGGTGAAGCTGTTAAGACCTTGCTAGGTCAATAGCGTAGTCAGCTCGAAAAAAAAGATATAGTTTAAAATGTAATTAAAAATAACTTTTTCGATTATACATATAAAATAGATATATGTATATACTTGAAACAATTAGAATTGAATAGTGACGTGTTTGGGAATGAAATCATAATAAGATGTAAGGTTTCTCTAATGCCCAAATGACTGGCTTCCACATTCTAGTTTAAAATTTATAGTCAAACACTTTCGACGGTATGGTATTTCGGCAGTATACTTGAGGTCTAGTTCTTCTCTATATTTGGCCGTTAGCGTGGCTTTATAACTACATTGTGGTTTAATTTAAATTGAGATAGTGGTGAAGCGATCAAACTTATTAAATAGGGTATATCGATATAGGCTATTAACACACATCACTAGAGTGCGGGCCGCGGTCGGATGCGTAGTGCCACACCGGGATCGCCGTAATTGGTTTGCTCACCGGCTACACAACTGATTTTTATCTCCAATTATTGAGTTTTCACGCCAATTAAATATTATCTCGCTTCCGGTGGATACGCTGCTTTATATCGGTATAATTGTGCATTTCTAGAAATGGTTTTAACTAATGCCCTGGACTAATGTGCTGATTGGAATAAACGGTCTGGTTTAATTCTATAGCTGTTTGTTTTAAATTAGGGTTAGTGCTAATGCGAGTTACCACGTTTGTTTTAATTGCATATGAGTTGTAACTAATATTTATATTGAGGATGCGTCAAAACTTGAGAACGTGTCGGTATAGGGTTTTTTGTAAGTAGTTGCAAGGTAGTTTTTTTTTATATCATTGGAGGCAAACGAAGTGGTGGATCACCTAATGTTAAGTGATCACCACCATCCATAGACACCAGCAACACCAGAGTAGTCACAAGTGCGTTGCCGGCCTGTATAATAGGGAAGGAAGAGAGAGTGTGGTGGGCCTCCGGTGCTCTCACTTACCAAACGAAATGCAACAATGCAAGCAATGTTATTTCACGTCGGTTTTTAGTGAGAGGGTGGTAATACCCCGAAGGAGCCGATCATTCATGCTTATTTTCGATTCACCCTTTGCCATTATTTTAATGCCTAATGAAGCGGGCGATAATGCGCTTCTGCACTTTAAGCTTTAATAAATACAAATATAGGTTTTTGAACGTGATCTAATACTGCTGATAATAGTTTTCTTGTTAGATGTTTTGCCTGTCTTATATTTTAATTACAATCCTGTCAATCAGGAATCAAAGTTACCTGCATACAATTTATTACACTGCTGAGCCTCAGCTATAAAATCGCAGTAATGTGTAATGTAGATAATGTCTACTTTGAATGGTTGTTTATCTGCCCTTAGAAAAGTCATCAAAATTTGTTTATATGTTTGGAACATTAATTTTATATATATGTATTGATTTTTAGTACATAGATTACACATTTTGTAACATTCACTATTATCGTTTCTTTTTGCTAGAGTGTATAAATATAACAATAAGATGTACTACTACTCATTGGTGATAAGGAAAAAACGGTTTCCAAATGTTTTTATTGTTATGAGACTTGAGACACCCAAGCCAACCTCACCTGCACGTGTTGCACCCTGCTGAATAACGAACGAGGCAATGGCGCAAGCGGGGTGGTAGGGTTTTACAGCCCGACTGGGTCGCAACCACCATGTATATCGCGAAAATCCCGTAGTAGTGATTCGCTTCTACGGGTCGCGTTTCGGGATCAGCCTGTGCATATTCAGCTTTTTATAGGCCGGCATGATAGTGGCGACCGGCGATGGACAGTGTGTCAATCGCTAGTCGCTATTAATTTTGGATTGTACTATGCTTACCATCAGGCAAAGTGCAGTCGCTTTGCCGTGCTACAATAAAAAAAAAAAAAAAAAAAATAAGAACAACAGAATCGTTTCACAAACAGGAGAGAAAATGTATTAAACACTTTTATCTTCGTCTATTTTTTATGGAACTAAAACCCTTATAATTTTGGACAGTTCAGGAGTTAAGAAAATAGACTTCTCTTGTAATGGATAAAGACACAAGATTCTTAACCGATTTCAAAAGTTCTTTAACATGTAGACAAGCTATATTATTACCATTATTGGCCTGTGAAGATCCTTCACAGGTTCACTGAACTACTATGATGAGCGCTTGAGGCACTTAGCCGATGGGCTATATTTCATTTTCAAAATATGCATATGCATAAAAGCGAGCGAAAACGTATATAAAAGCTCAAGTACTACAGTATTACAAAAAAAGTTACCTAATTATTAATAGACGAGCAGCATAATTACTGATGTCTGATGATCTATATCTACATCTACACAGAGTCGACATTTTTGGATTTTTGATCACTATAAATGCTTACTTATTAAAGTTAGATTATTGGTCCGTAGTCAGTTACCGAGACGGCTTTAACATATCTACAGAATTAGCAGATACTATTTCACCTGGAAATCGGTTACAGTTAAGTCTACAGTATTGCTCCTAATTTTTTTTTTAATTACCATAGAGCTATGAGATCGTTTACATTTCTCGCACTTCTACATTGGTCGCAGCTTTGTCACTATATAAAAATTAACCCAAATAAATCGCCTGTGTTTTTGACTGTTTAAATAATACTGTATAATATAATATATAAACTTGATGGTTTTTTTTATGTAATGTAATATATTTAGTTTATTGTGACTAAGTGATAGAAAATAATACCACGAAGCATGAAATTCTGAGATGCCACAAAAACTCCCTGAAAGGTTCTAACAAGGGAGCCACCATCTTGTTAGAATATTGACTCACACGACGCTCGTAATATTATTAACTACACGACAATAGCAGTAATAATCTGAAAGATTGGTTACCAAAAAAAATGTTATTTTTTAAAATAAATTATTCATTTATTAGTTTCGATATTCATAACGATATTGTAGCATCCCTAGTCGTCGCTTGTCACACGACGAGGTAAATTTCATTAACATCTCGAGCACATTGTCCCGAGAGTAAAGCGGCCAGTGTAGCAAGCAGTGTTCACAATAAATAAAGTATTATCTGTAATAATAACTTGACTCGATTGAGCCAAACAATACTCGGACCGGACGAGTGGGCGTCTGTTCCTATAAAGCTATATTTATCCACACTACGGAATCTAAAGAGATGATACACCAAACTCGTATATATCGTGAAAGAAGTATGTTAAAAATATTAAAAACTTCTTTCTGCAAATTGAATGAAGAACGACAATGAACAGGTAATACTGAATCGGCTTTACTATACGACAGAGAGTGCTTTATTCCAATCCGTTTTAATTATTTCCACTAACTTGTACTCGTAGCTTCATTCGTAGGTGGTACACTTAGTGGGTGGTAGAGCCACGCTGAAGATATTACTGGTTTCAGCATGAATTAGTCGGCTCGCCCGGGGTAGTATCACACGATTCACGGAAACACCGACGTGAAGTAACAGTGCTTGCATTGTTGCATTTCGTTCGGTCAGTGAGAGCATCGGACAAGCAAACATAGGCAACGAACTTGCAACTCCCCTGGTGTTGCTAGTGTCTATGGACGATGCTGATCACTTAATATCAGGTGACCTACTTGTTTGTTTTTTTTATATCATATAGGAGGCAAATGAACATGCGGGTCACCTGTTGTTAAGCGATCACCGACGTCCATAGACACTAGCAATCTCAGAGGCGTCGCAAGTGCGTTGCCAGCCTGTGTTTGGGGGAATGGAGAGAAAAGGAGAGGGGAAGGGAGAGAAGAGGGACGGGAGGGGAGGGGAGATGGGTCTCCAGCGTTCTCACTGACTGAACGAAACGCAACAATGCAAGCACTGTTACTTCACGTCGGTTTTCTGTGAGAGGGTGGTGCTAGCCCGGACGAGCCGACCCATTCATACTGAAACCAATAATAGCTTCAGCGTGGCTCTACCACCTACTACACGTTATCCTTCTATGATAAAAAAAAAAATGGTTTGCGCTTTGAAGGAAAAAATAATACACCAGTACACAATTATACTATAGACCCCTTGAAGATTCCTTTCCTTTATTCGCAAATTTTAACTAAATAAGATTCGCTAGAGTTCGTTGTATCATCACCATAAAATCCATCTGAAAGCTTTTATAAGAGCGTCTCTGTCTGATTTAATTGTGTTAGCGTTAATTGGCCATTGTCCTGCAATATTGGTCTGGCCCGTGGTGCCCCACGGTTAACTTTACCCATTGTATTCATCCCACTTTATAATGGAGTATAATGTAGTTCCTTTAGTTATTTGATTAAGTTGTTTATAATCTATATGAGATAATGAGGCGTTTTTTTAATGTCTTTATATCTTTATTTTTGGCGACTAATCTTTCAGATTATTACTGCCATTGTCCTGTAGTTAATAATATTACAAGCGTCGTATGATTATTTCAATACTCTAACAAGATGGTGGCTCCCTTGTTAGAACCTTCCAGGGAGTTTTTCTGTCGTCTCAGAATTTCATGCTCCGTGGTATTATTTTCCATTTATTATCATTATGCACAATGAACTAACTATATTACGTAAAACACCACCAAATTTAGAAAATATAGAGTCAAATAACACAAGATTATGAATAAAATATAAAATCCACTACATGACAGACTAAGCTCCCGCCTAAAGCTCCTAAATGGTTTTATATTTAAATAATCATGAAATAAATAATTACTATATTTTATTTGCATTAATATTAAAAAACAATAGAGCTTCTAATGATGAAAGGATATTCATTTTGACTCTTTCATATTATAACTACTGGACCGGATATTTTTTTTTTTCGAAATGAGAACGCTGTTTACCTGGAAAGGTCTTTACAGCTTCACCGAACTACTGAGGCGAGCGCTGAAGGCACTCAGCCGATTTGCATTATTTGGGCGACTAACTCAAGGGTGCACAGCACACCTCGGCTTAGGTTATCACCTGTTTTGTGCAAAAATCGCGACCTAACTGAGCTAACCTAAGCTAAGCTATCTAGATATACGTATATGAGTTATTGAAACATGCATGTGTACCAAGCATGCGTGCCTCAACAACTCCTACATGGATTTTGTGTCAGAAGACCGAATATTAAAATAGCACATTAGTATAATATATTGCGTAATTAGCTTTTGCTCGCTGCTTGGCTCGTGGCAATATAGATCTGGTCGATCATTCGACATTGGTTCTTTTTTTGTGGTTAAAAAGTATCCTAAATCTTTTTACGATGACATTTATCATATGTGCTTCGTAATATACATTAAAGAACTGTCTCTCTGCATCTCTCGTTCTTCTATTCACATATAATGTAACGACAGATGGTTCGCTTTACCACAATCCAGATATAATTTATATAGGTACTTTAGGTTTTTTTTTGAACTTGAAAATATATAATTTTAAAAATTTGATGTAATAGAAAATCTAATTCAATTTAAATAACACATTTAAGTCCGTGGACAAGTTTATAAAAAAGAATATGAATTAGCATAATTGGTCTTCTTAGTCCCTTGGTCATTTAGTTTTATCAGCAATTTTAGTAGATTTCGCCAACCTTTTTGATTTTTCTTAAGTCTATTAAACTGTAAGTTTTCATGTTATTACCACGAGCTTTAGTGTGACGTCGGATCTTAAAATGTCTAATTTCATCCTATAGTACTTAATCTCTATACGACTTTTATTTTATGCATAACTTCAATCGTAAGTTGCCATGTATCGACACAACATATCTTAGTGGACATGACATATTGGTTGTGTGGACAAGTCTTTAAGTATTTTGGAGCATCAACGAATTTGAGGATATTGTCTTGCTTCTTAAATACCGCAATTCTATGCCGAACTGCAGATTCACTTCTTTTGAAGTTTTTGTTGTGATCGATCTTATGTAGTCTCTAATATCCAAAAGCTATATTTAAATACGGGCCCCCAGAACCACTTTTCATAATTCTAGTCTAGGATATATCCATTTTCAAACCTGCTAGAATTGTAGTATTGTTTATTTTTTTATTTTATTTTTTATAGTAGCACGGCAAAGTGACTACACTATGCCTGATGGTAAGCACAGTGCAATCCAAAAACAACGGCGACTGCCGAGAGATACGTCATCCTTCGTCGATCGTCGCTGTCATACCGGCCTGCGTAAATGCCTCTTCAAGTTACGCTTGAAGGACCTCATATTATAGGAAGGAGGGAACACACTAGCCGGGAGATAGTTCCACAGCTTCACGGTACGGCAAAGATAGGATGTTGCGAACTTTTTAGTTCGTGCCCAGATAGGGTTTACCGTAAAACTGTGGCTCCGTAGACCAGCGCGCGTGGTACGGTTGTGAAAAGGAGAGGAAGGGATTAAATTGAACAACTCTGCAGAACACTCGCCATGATACAGACGGTAGAACACGCTCAGTGAGGCAATATTCCTGCGCAGTTGAAGCGTCTCTATAAACTCTGTAATGTCTCCATCATTAACAATGCGGACAGCCCGTCTCTGCAACCTGTTCAAGGCATCCAGTAGGTATTTGGCGGAACGATCCCAGAGGTGCGAACAGTATTCCACACAGGGCCGAACTTGTGCCTTATAAAGAAGATATAGCTGATCATGCGTGAAAAACCATCGCACCTTGTTCAGAATTCCGAGTCTCTGAGATGCAGTGGAGATTATGCTCCCGATGTAGTCCCTGTGATTAAGATCGCTGCGAATATCAACACCTAAGATATTGATTGTCTCGCATAGCGAGCGAGATGTTCTGAAGAGTAGGAAGGGGGGTAAATGGAGATGTCTTGCAAGGAAACACGCACGCCTGTGTTTTGTTAGCATTAAACTCGACCAAATTACTTGCTCCCCATATTATCGTTAATCATGATTTGCAGTTCATCCAGTATTATGGCAAACAGTACTAAAACATCGGTGTGTCGTAATTATGACAAAAAATCAATATTGAAATTAATTCCAGCTTTGTGTCATCTAAGCGTATTTATAATGTCTAAGAAATTTGGATGATATGGTATTTGACTGCATTATTGTTTCAACATTAATAAGATTGCGTTCAAGAGCTAGTCACTACATAATTGTAAACAAAATCCTCCGCGCTGACTGTCCGTATGTTCGCTACACAATTAAAAACAACTAAACGGATTTTCACATGGTTTTCATTAATAGATAGAGTGATTCACAAGGAAGGTTTAAGTATACAATTTGTTACAATTTTGTGGAAATTCTTTGAAATATAATGACAAATGTTGCATGTATCCGAAAAAGTCAGGCCGGCGGGGGTTTTCATTAAAACGCTGTATAATCCCTTTGAAATATAACAAAACAATTAAAATAATTGACAACGCATACTACGTCGCGGGTGCCTGCTAGTTCATAAATAAGAGAAACATATACTGAAACATTTAAAAACCGTAAAGTAACTCACTTTAGTTGCAAATTTTATTCGCACTCATATATAAACACTTTTAACGCTTGCAATTAAAACGGTTGGGAGAAACAACAGACCGCATTGATAAAGTCTCTAAATGACGCTACTGCAACATTACATTCTTGTTTTACGCCATTGACAATAAACAAAGTTGTCCCATCAACTTGTCGGAGTGAAATGTTGAACGCATTATGCAAATTGTTATCTTTTGTTATCTCCGGCCTAATCTTCACTGTCATCTCACGCTATTTTTTAAGGAAAATAACTCGGAGGACGACGATGGAAAAGGCTTACTTCCAGAGAATATTTCAAACCTGCCTACACGTTTTCTTTGTAACTCTACACTATAATCGTAATAATTAAATGTCATAATGACGATTGACTTACTACATATGATTGCTGAACACTGAGATTTAACCGACGTAATCCATACATTTGACTTATTTAGACATATAGGGGCTTTTATTGCTGTAACAGTCCTATAACAGTATGGACTCAATTTATAGAATAATAAATATAAATAAAATGTATAGAAATCAAATATACTTGCTGATAACAAACCATAACAGTTAAGAAGAAACTGAATAATAACTCAGTTCCTTCAATGGCATCTCTGATCAAAGAGTAGGTAGAGGAAAACCAAAGAAAGTATAGATGGATTATGTGAAGCATGACACATATATAACAGATTCAGTAAAGCTAAGTAGGTTAAGGCGAGTAGAAGAGAAAAATATGTTGTAACTATGTTACTTAAATATGATATGATTAAGATCCAAATTTAGCTTGAAAATTGTTCCAATAGATACAATTCCAAACCTGTAGAGAATCATCTTTCGTAGGAAGAAAACACCGTAATTAAATTTCCTTCCCAATTGAAAAATCTGGTGACTAAATGACACATTTACTTTTAAACGGTAATAAATTTGAGGAATGCATTTTTATGTTTTAGCATAGCACTCTGCATTGAAGCTGAATAATTAAGTTTGTAGTAATAATTACATGGAATGATAAAGCTTAAAACACAAAAAAGCAAAATTATTTTCAAGCCCAAACCACCATAAAGATATGTCTACAGCTGTCAATTTTTAACTGACTGTGTGAAAGTATTAATTATCAAGAAAGTATCAAGACTTCTAGTGCCCTTAATTTAAAAAAAAGCCTCGATGATTTTTTTTGTATGAAAGTAAAAAACAATGTCATAGATTATGAAGATAAAATTATGTTTACAATCTCCTTACTTATATATTGTTTTAACCTTTTTGTACGGAATACACTGTGTATAATAATGAGATATCAGCATTAATCAAGATTCAGTATATACGAGTATAATAAGATATCGGTAATCATAGACATTTACTCAAAGATTTTTCGTTATGCTTATAGCAGTGGAAATATGAAAATAGTGTCAGTAACAGAAAAGTTGAAAAATAAAAGGTAGGTATTGTATTTTTTTTTAATAGTAGCACGGCAAAATGACTGCACTATGCCTGATGGTAAGCATAGTGCATTCCAAAAATTATAGCGACCACCGATTGACACATTATCCATCGCCGGTCGCCACTATCATGCTGGCCTGCAAAATGTATGCGCCTATATGGGCTTATTATGAACTGAAGTGACAGACATAACTAAAAGAATATTAAGTATGAAGATGCATTGATATAACATTAAGGGGAAAACGTAAATGGGATGAACAAACCGACACAGAAAACCGACGTGAACTAACAATGCTTGTAGTGTTACGCTTCGTTCGGTCAGTAAGAGCGTTGGAGGTTCACTTTCCCTCCCTTCCCACCCGCCTTCCTTCCTCTCCACCCTTCCCCATACCGCCAAACACAGGCTGGCAACGCACTTGCAATTAACTACCCTGGTATTACTAGTGTCTATGGACGGTGGTGTTCACTTAATACCAGATGATCCGCATGTTCGTTTGTCTCGGACTATGACATAAAAAAAAAAACAAATTGTATGAATAAACGGACACAATCTCTTTAGCTAATTCCCCAATAATTACAAACATATAATGCGTCTGCAGTCAATCAGCGGAATGTTATCAGCCGGACGTGCGGATAATGCTACTGACCGTACAACATCGTCACTTCATTTGTACGAATCGCAGTTCTAAATTCAAATTTCATAACCAATGCTGCATATCACTACAAATTTCTAATAAAACTCCGACAGATACGGCAATGGATGACGTTTTACAACATAATGAATAACATCGAGTGTACATTGGTGGAGTTTGTCAGCCTCAGAACCAGTTAGGCAAATTATCTGCAAAGAATCAGTGAGTCCACCTGCCTGCCAGTTCTTCATTTAATTATTTATGTATGCATATTATATTTGTGTGGGTGATTAGTTCGCTTTGTTTTATACAATTTACGGTCAATCTTGAAAGATTGTTTTTTTTTACTTTATAAATACCGTTAAATATTTTAAATAAATATTTAATACTGATTCGTTGCTAGTGTAAATTTTAGTAAAGTGTTGAAGGAAGTTATAATAAATAATTAATATGACAAGTTGGAGTTGTGATATCAAGCGGTTTTACCGGTGGAATACCAATCCAAAATCCGCAGGTCCTAATCTCGGTAACATTTCGGAATTGAAATTGGTAACACTATGGTGGCGGTGAAGGAAAATATTTTTATTTTATTTATTTATTAATTAGGTTACCAACAGAGTGAACATCAGTACCTGCTATTAAAATGTAGTAAAATGTACAGTTCAACTTTTTTGCTAGATATGACCCTACTTACAGGCAACAACGGCATGCATATAAAAATTGGTGCATAATTTGATTTAAATAATTAACAAGTTAACACTAAAATATGAAATAATACAATTAATTATAAATGATTACGTAAAGAGTTGAAAAATAACATAATATAACATTGTTAAAATTGATTTAGAAAATGAAACAAGTTTATATTGGAAATCATAATCGGCTTCATTGTTTAAACATTAAGAGCATATGATTTCTTAATATCCGTAATGGTTTCCAAGGAAAATATCAGTGTTGCTTGTAGTAAGTACTCTTAGATGCAACATTATAGAGTCTCATTAATCGATTTAATGGGGAGAAATGACACAAATTTGTGCGAGACCGTTTTTCACAAAATAATTTGTAATTTCCTGATCGCGGTATCCGAGAAGGTAACGTAATATTTAGTAGTGTAAGGGGTGTCGAGTAACATCTTAAGACTTGAGACACCCAAGCCAACCTCACCTGCACGTGGTGCACCCTGCTGAATAACGAAAGAGGCAATGGCGAAAGCGGGGTGGTAGGGTTTTACAGCCCGACTATGGCGAAAAAGCCCGTCATAGTGACTCGCTTCTGCGCGTCGCGTTTCGGGATCAGCCTGTGCATATCCAGTACCGGGGGACTTTCGTCATTATGGCCGGCATGACAGCGGCGACCGGCGATGGATAATCTGTATCTCGGTGGTTGCCGATGTTTTTGGATTGTACTATGCTTAACTTCAGGCAGTCAACATAGAGCAGTCACTATGCCATGCTTAGATAAAAAGAAAACTTGGGATAGTAGTAATGGTACATCCAAGATGCTATTTACTAATTTATATAATTAGTAATATCATAAATATCGTAAAGAAACCTGAACCTTTTCCTGAACCTGAACCAAACACAAGTTAGCACCGCACTTACGACTTCCTTGGTGTTGCTAATATATGTTCGTTTACCTCTTATGTTGGAAAAAAGGGAAAAAACCTTGTTTTTAAAAATTCTTCTTTAGTGCTCCACTCCTCTTCTTAAGCGTGAGCGTGATGATATATAGCCCTCTTCGATAAATGAGCTATTTAACTCTGAAAGAATATTTGAAATTGGATCAGTAGCTTCTGAGATTAGCGCCTTCAGTCAGACTAACAATCCATCCATCTTCATAATATTAGTATAGATTCTAGGCGTTATAAATTTTCATATCTCTTTCTATCGCGTTGAATATAAACTAAAACGGACAACGAACTCAGAGCATCCAAAAATTCTATAAGTTAATACCACAATAACTAATATAGCGGAACAATATTAAGCGAATCCATTTTTTAAAAAGATAAGAGTACTATTACTAGTTACACACTCGTGGCCGGACTGGTTTTTTTTCAATCAGCCACACAGCGTGAATCCTAATTAAAAGTATAATGTTGGAGCGCCATCTGCCCGTAATATATAATACACAAAATCAAGCCCCGCAATATTTTCAAGGCAGTTATAATTACACGCATAATCGATTATTGAAGACAATAAAGCGACGAGCTTAACGTTACAATTTAAAGTCAATACTAAGTTAAAACTTATAGAAACTTAACCGACGTGGAAATTACACTGTGCTCATATACTCTATAGTTCATAGAGTTTGGTGTTTCACGAGAATCTCGTCTGATTATTTTTTTCGAACAGAATACGCTATTGCCCTAGCAAGGTCTTAACAGCTTTACCGGACTACAAAGGCGAGCGCTTAAGGCACTCAGTCGATTTTACTTGGACATCTAGATGCACGGCACACCTCGGCCTGGGCTGTTTCCTGATACATACAATTCGAGACCTATCTGAGCTAACATAAGCTAAACTACATGTTCATATTTATATGAGTTATATGTATATATGTGTACCAAGCATATATACATCAATAACTCTTATATGTATTTTGTGTCGCATAATTTTTCTACACTATTTCAATTCGATAAGGGAAAAAAACCCTTCCACTTTCATGTGTAAGCGTGTGTGCGTGCACGCGTGTGGAAGGGATATGTGTATCTCGTCTAATGGTAATTGGCTCTCAAATGCAGCTACCGGAATACACTCACAGGCGATTGGTGACATATTTTCAAAATGTAGACGGTTGCTAGTCAGGGTGACTGAAAAGAGGCCCTGCTATCATCCCATGACTTCATCATAATGTTTAACATCAAGAAAAATTCCGACATAATTGCAAGGATTCGAACCAACGTCTATCGAAGCCGTGTCCGAACACGATATCAAGTAAGCCATGATAATTGAAGTAACATGGAGTTACAGGAGTATTGGCCAATGCTCATAAAAGAAAGTGCAATTAGCATTGGTTAATACATATCGCATTAGCAACTCTATAAAATATTATTTTTTATGATTATTTTACACCATTATAATAAAAAATAACCTTGACAAATTATATAGTGAAACACTTAAGCTACTGATAAAAACTGCATGAAAATCCATTCAGTAGTTTTTGAGTTTATCACCAACAGACAGACAAACTTAGCAGAACACTTTTTATTATATGTAGTGATCTAAATAAAATATTAGCCAATACAGAAATGCAACACTGAATATGGTTAAGAGGAATTATACCGACGGAAGAATGCAAAACTGTCGTAACTTGTGAAACCCAGCTTTACACCAGAGCCAAAAGACTATTTCAAAACTTTTTATTTATAGCGCTACAACTAGGCAAAAAGCCAAGGTCGTATTGATGACAAATTGAATCGCAGCAAAGCGAGACCCAGAACATTACAAGCGGTATTTTTTTACAAGAATATCGTAGAAAGTGACAGCCAAAAATGCAAGTTACGATATTTCCGCTAACTCCCGTCGATACATAGATGTGACTAACCCAGCTGTCCCAGTAAGGATACCCAGCGCCTCGTCGTTGGTTGTTTATTAAGGTATTCAGCCAAAACTGACAACCAATAATATTTAAAATGCATGAACAGTCGACCTTCAACTAATGGTGTTCCAGAACGGAGTTAATAGTGGATAACCAATAGTAACTACCCCGATATAGTCAATAGTACGGATGCAGGTAAATAGTAACTCCTCTGATAAATACATAGATTAAGAGGTATGCTAAACATGAACGAAGTAATCAGTGCAGGTAAGCCGTGTGACGAGGCGCAGGGTGTGAGATTAAGGGTGGAAAAAATTAAACGCCTTCTCTTCCAATCAATGGTGTTCCATAACGGAGTTAATAGAAACTAGTCTATAGTAATTCTCCCAATGTAGTCAGTAGTATGGATGTAGTTCAATAGTAACTCCCCCGATATAGTCAATAGTACGGATGCAGGTAAACAGTAACTCCTCGATAAATACATAAATTGGAGGTACGATAAACAAGAACAAGTATCAGTGCGGGCGGGCCGTGTGGCGAGGCGCAGGGTATAAGACTGAGGGTCGGAAAAATTAATCACGAATGAAACCACTTAGCATAGTAAGAAATATAAATAAATAAACAACATCCGTGAGAATTCGTATTGTGCACCAATCTTTAGACGAACCCACCGCTTTATATATTTAAGAGTGTAAAAACCATTCGACTTTTCGTCACGAATTATTTATTAATTTTTAATTATGTGCTCATTTAAAATACTAATCAGAAACTATACAAATATTTTCACTCAATTTCAGAAACTGACTGTATTTAGATTTGTCGCGTGGGTCGAGACCCCTAGTATGAGTTTGAGTTGATTTATTAATTATCTATAAATTAACTGATATCCACGACTTCGTCAGGGTTGTTTATATTTCTATTATAACAATGTATTGTATGTATAGAAAAAAACCTACAAAAAATTAACAACAAAATTGTACTTTGCTCGTAAAAATGTATCTGTAAACGATAATATCCTTTAACTTTGCCTTTCTTAGGTCTTTACGGTAAGAAAACATTCTTTTGCGTAATTAAACTTTGTATTAAACGAAGATATGGTGATAACTTTAAGATAAGGACTAAATGTATATGAAGTAACACTTAAAAAAATGGATCAATATATATCCAGTACTTGCATAATGCACGCACAACGGCATATCTCTATCATTTTATGTATATAAAAACATATTGTATTGTGAAACTAGAACAAACTACCTTGTTATATGTTGTGATTTTTTGTTCAGTTTTTTTTTTTTTATTTTACCGTACAACTTTTCAAACATCTTCTACTATACAGAACTTGTATTAAGAATTCAACATTTTAAAATAAGCTAAATACAATTTTAGACAAAATTTGAACTTAGTTCTCGGTGTATAAAAACAGGAAAACTTTAATATATATATTTGTATATATATTACCGATTCCAATTGAATTTAGTTAATTTTGAAATATAAGGACTCCATTAAAAAGAAAATAAATTAACAATTAGTATTCTGTGAAGTAACTGTTATGTGCAGTCTATCTGAAATGTTACGCGTACATACTCGTATATTCGGGAATTGATTTTCATTTATATAGATTTCAACTTTATGGGCCCCATTTCATATCTGATTTCGTGACTGTGCACAAACACACTCGCATCGCCTGTCGTAGTCGTAAATCAAAATAACGAACTCATCCGACCGTGAACCGTTTACCTCATGAGATTAATGCATATTATTGAATATTATAATTAACAAGTTTATCTGTTTATGTTCTTATTGTATTTTTATTTACTTTCCTTCCAAATTAAATTCTATAAACACGTCTAATAAATTTAAATTCACTTTTAAACTCTTCTATTATCTATTTTGTTATTGGCTCATGTTGCAGGTACAAACACATTTTAGTCAAATATTCAAATCAAAGTTCGATAACGCAGGAACTTAAAAATTACAAAGCATAGATATACGTTTCGCCTAGAAGGCTATGCTTGTCATAATGCATTAGTAAGTGGTAGAGCCACGCTGAAGCTATTACTGGTTTTAGCATGAATGGGTCAACCGAGGTAGTACCACCCTCACACAGACAACCGTCATGAAGGAAGAGGGCTAGCATTGTTGCGTTTCGTTCGGTCAGGGAGAGCGCCGGATGCCCACCCCGTATCCCTCCCCTCAAACACAGGTTGGCAACGAACTTGAGACTCCCCTAGTGTTGCTAGTGTCTATGGATGTCAGTGATCACTTAATATCAGGTGAACCGCCTGTTCGTTTACCTCCTATGTTAAAAAAATGCCCTTCGGGTCAGTTTCAATTTTATTATATATTCATACCTACAAACAAA
The DNA here is from genome assembly GCA_014332785.1 of Antheraea mylitta. NCBI lineage: Eukaryota > Metazoa > Arthropoda > Insecta > Lepidoptera > Saturniidae > Antheraea > Antheraea mylitta. Next base: position 1,087,932 of record JACEII010000016.1, read on the forward strand.
ATATGAAATAGGCTCATTACCATACAATTATACTTATAACAGATCTTATAAAGCTGTAGTCATAATTCACTTGAAGTTTTCTTGCTTTCTGTTCCTCGTCGTATTTACTCCAATGTCTAGAACAGAACTATCTCGCAGGCACAGAAGCTCGCTTTATACACCTTTTAATAAAGGAGGGTGGACAGTTCTGGAAGACTAACGTCATTATTCGAACGATTTGACACAGTTCAAAAAGGGCTATTCTTTAGAAATCCATCGTATTTCGTTCCCACGGTCGTGAGTCATTCATCGTATTAAGGAGTGTAACAATATTGAAAAAAATATAGTACAAGAAAAAACATAGTTTAACACATCCGTAGAAATGTTAGAGATGTCAGAAAGACGAACATCCCACGGTATACGATTTAACAACACACATTAAAGTGTTGTTTTATAATAAAAGCACAGAGTACAGCGATACACCGAGTGGTTACGCCGAGCCGCCGGTTTCAAGGTGTGTGCATAATGCAACTAACTGCAGTGTTAATTCGCCGAGACCCGCCGTGTGACAGCCCTGTGGATTTGAAACTGCAAAATATATAGTCGGTCTGCACGTTAGAAAGTATGGATACACCTACAAATATTATTTATCTCATATCTAATATTAAGCCCGTATATAATTAAAACTGCGTACTGTGAAGATGTGGAATAGCCTCCCAGCTAGCAGCCAGTGTGTTCCATTCCTCTTATGACAGGGTCCTTCAAACGAGGCGTGAAGAGACAGTCGCCGTTATACAGTTATACAGTTTGCCGTGCCAGTTTCAAAAAAATCAACCAAAAGAATTTCGATAAATTTCAAATTTATAATCCTAGAAAATTCCACAATCATGTTTATATTTATTTAAAACTCTTGTGTTAAATATAATTTATTAAACAATAGTATTGTATTTATAAAATATTTTCGAAAATCATACTAAACAGAATTACCAACACACTAGATGAAAACCAACCTAAGGAACAAGCTGGCTTCAGAAGCAAATTCTCGACTATAGATCATATACACACTCTAAAACAAATACTACAGAAATATAGAGAATATAATAAAACATATTACATGGGTTTGTTGACTTCAACAAAGCTTTCGATACATTGGAGCATGAGTATATATGGGAGGCTCTAAAAAGACAAGGGGTGCAAAAAAAATACATACGAATAATTAGAAAAGTATACACAGCAAGCACAGCACAGGTTAAACTTGAAACTACAGGTAACGAATTTCTTATTAAAAGAGGTGTACGCCAAGGGGATATCACCAATATTATTTTCAGCAGTGTTGGAGATGATATTCAGAAATCTAGACTGGACAAAAATTGGCTTCAATATAAATGGCGAAAATCTTAACCATTTGCGCTTCGCAGGTGATTTGATTTTGTTCTCAGTGGACGCAAGAACTCTAGGACTAATGATGCAACAACTATCCGATGAAAGTGCTAAGGCCGGCCTGACAATGAACCTAACTAAAACTAAAATTATGACAAATTCTAAATAAGCTATCAACGAACAAATAACAGTAAATAATGAACACATAGAATATCTAAATGAATAAATATATTTGGGCCAACTTATGTCTATAGAGGACTGTATGAATAAAGAAATAGAAAGAAGGATAATCAATACATGGAAGCGGTTTTAGTCTCTCAGGGAAATAATGAAGGATAAAGATATGCCAATGAAGGGAAAAAAGAAAATATACAAAGTATGTATAATGCCATGCTTACTATACGGAATTTTAAAATTTTATATTTTTATATTAACAAAATATGTTAACGGCGTTAACATAACTACAAGAAAGTAAATTAAAAATCTACCAAAATTCAATAGAAAGAAGTATTTTAGGTATAAAAAGAAGAGATAGAGTGAAATTACAAGAAATTAAAAAGAAAACACAATTTAAAAATGCACACACAGCCTATAGGTCACTTAAATGGCGTTGGGCGGGACACATGTTAAGGGAAAGTATGGAAAAATGGTCCAAGTTAGTAACTGAATGGTATCCAAGAGATAGCAAAAGAAATAAAGGTAGACAAACCAAAAGGTGGGAAGACGACTTTAAGAAAATAGCTGGTCCGGTATGGACCCGTCTATCAAAAGACAGAAATACGTGGAAATCTTTAGAGGAGGCCTTTGTCGACAGACAAGTCGTTCTACACAAACATCCAGTTGCCGATCATTCACATAGTCGATTAAATTAAATTAGATTTTAGTTTTTAGCAAGTAGGCATACAATAATTGTAAGAAAAGAAACAGCAATAAAGGCTATTTTATTTATTTATTTTATATTGTAAATGGTAATAAGTAAACCTACTTTAGAAAAAGCGTTCGGACTGTTTCTACTTCGATCATAGATTAAAGCTGAATGCCTGTGACAAACACGTTATAGCGTTTATTTTCTCTATTTCACCTGACCACTTTTATCTTGAACATTTACCATTAAGTGTTTGCAATTACAATTTCTATCTAAACTTCATTTAGAACCTCATCAATTTATGGTTATAAATTTGCCAATAACAATAACAAATGGCTTTTTTATCGTGCAAAAAAAAAACAGGCTTCAAAAATCTCCGTGCGAAAGTAGAACAAATCAACAAGAAGAAAATAATATTCACTTTCTAGTTTGTCTAATTTTCTACATTAGTTCACTCTTGCGAATACGGAGCTGGTAGTTATAACTGCAAGAAATAAAACCTTCCTAAACTATCCTAATCCTATATATCAACGGAATACGTAATTTTTAAAACTTCTACGTATAATCTTTGATTAGTAGCGTAAGTATGTTTTCTTACTAGTTTTATAGAGGCATTACTTAAGGTAAGCCGACTTTATGAATTCTATAATCTTGAACCTTGACCTCTATAGATGATATATCCCTTGGAAACAGTATTTCTTCTAAATGAAAATACGCCATTTTTTTGTAGATGCTACGCTATTGATTTGTCAAAGTCTTTAGAGCTTCACCGGACTACTAAGGCAAACGTACTCAGCTGATATAATTTGGGCAACTAGCTCTAAGGTGCACGGCAAATCTCGACTTGGCTGTTGCCTATTTCATGCAATTTGCGACCTATTTGAGCTAACCTAAGCTAAGCTGAATATTCATACATGTATGAGTTGTTGAAACGGAGGTGCCGTACTTATAAATTTAATTTTAATGTTATGGCGTATCTATACTCTTCCAACAGATGAGTGACTCGTGTGTGACGTGCTATAATAGTCTTGATATTTTCTTTATCTGCAAGTTGTCGGTGCACTACCAGCGGATACTATTACCTGTTTGAGGATTGTTCGCTAATATTGCGATAGTAGTTTCGTTGTATCGCGCTTTGTGAGCTCAAACACATTGTATTTAATTTAACCACCGCAATATACAAGCTTACATTAAATATCTCTATCTCTAGTATAGTTATTTTTTAATCGACGAGTTTCAAGTATCAAAATTATTATATCCAGTTATATTCACTATATTTGTTTTATTAATTGCTTTATTTTGCTTAATCATTTTTGCTTTTTTTTCTACAGAATAAAGTAAAGTTCTGCATTTTTAGTTACTGTTAACGCTGATTGTAATTGAGATGAAAAAGGTTTAATAATTCGGCGGGATGCTTTCCTGGTGATCGCTAAGAATGCACAACGGTCGGTAGGATAGGGAAAAAAACAAGACTCGCCTTTGGGCTGTTGTCACGGTCGTAGGAGGCCTCCTCTTTATTCACTAACACTTCGATTTGCACCTTTCACTTCTAATCTCTAATTGTATTTATAACCATAGTCGTTATACATTTGGACTGACTTAAGCACAGGTGAGGAGGTTGGGGGAAGAAATATGGCACTTGACGGATTTAAAGAAGGACGAATTATACCGTTGTGCATTGCAATATTTCTTGAACATTTTAAGCCGAAACAGTTATATATCAACTGGTATAGTGAAGTTAGTCTAACTTTATTATACAATACTCGAAAATTGTTCCTACAAAGACCGTATTTGGTAAAATTTAATTTTTAATAAAATATTTCGTTCAAGTTGGAGTGTATGGGAAAAATACTTGTTATCGGTAGACATTCACTCATACATTTCACCTTTACTTTCGAGAATTATTAAATGCTAAGTTTCAAATAAAATTTAACTTCTAAAAACAGTGAACCGTCAACCCACGTTTTAGGCTTATTAAAACCAGAAATAGTTTTTAGGTAATAGTGTTAGGTTTTATAACAAAGTCCCGAAACACCACCTTCATGTCAAGCGGTTTTAAATATCTAAAGGCTATTTATTATAAGGATTATCGAAATAATACCTCCATGCATCTATTACAAACTAATGTAAATATTCATGTTTGTAATAATGTACGTTTATAAACACATGTATGATCAAAAGATAAACTAGATTCAATATATATTCTTTTTGAGGCAAAGGAACAGGCGGGTCACCCGATGTTGAATGATCACCGCCGTCCATAGACATTTACAACACCAGAGGAGTCGCAATTGGGTTGCCAGCCTATGTTTGGAAGAGGAGAAGGAGGGAGGGAAGAGACGATGTGGGCCTGCGATCTCACTGATCGAACAAAACGCAAAAATGCAAGTTACTTCACGTCGGTTTTCTGTGAGAGGGTGGTACTACCCTCGGCAATTCGACCCATTCATGTTAAAACGAGTAGAAGATTCAGCGTGGCTCTACCACTTACCTACATCTTGCTGATTCGTTTCAAGGACTGATTTATTTTCCTAACCTATGGTAGTTTTCACATTCTCTTAATTGCCTTCTCAGGGCATTGATAATGCATAAATATATAAGAGGTTTCGAAAGAAAAGAATAATACTTTTATCAAGGTAATAATTGTAAAGCCAACTACTGCTCAAAAGCTTATGAAAACCTGAAGGTGGTAGAGCTACGCTGAAGCTATTACTGGCTTCAGCATGAATGGGTCGGCTCACCCGGCCAAGTACCACCCGACCCAAAGAAACACCCATGTAAAGTAACAGGGCTTGCATTGTTGCAGTTCGTTCGATCAGTAAGAACGCCGGAAGACCACCTTCCTCTCCCCATCTCCGACTCACCAATTCCCCATTCCCCCTTCCCCCAAACACAGGCTAGCAACGCATTTACAACTCCCCTAGTGTTGTTAGTATCAATGGACGGCGGTAGTCATTTCACATCAGGTGACCCACCTGTTCGTTTGCCTCCTAGGTATAATATATAAAAAAACCTATGGGTTACCTGGTCATCTGTATTTCAGTGCCAGATTCTGCTATTATCTCCAACTATATAGCCACCTACACCAAGTCTACATCTACTACATCGAGAAAATCGGCAATGAATATTCTAGTTTTCTTTCCTTTCATCCTTATTTCTTTCTATCGCTTAATGTCTTATAGTATTCTGCTGTGGGGTACGGCTGCTGAGGTAGACACTATATTTTTATTACAAAAACAGGCAGTTCGAGCAATTTATAACATGGGACCTCGTGAATTATTAAAAACGAAGTTCCAGGAATTTAGTATCTTAGCTCTACCCTCCCAATACATTCTTGATAATTTAATGTATGTCCGTAAAACTTTGAAAAACTGAATTTAGTAATAATCCGGCATAATGTAAATACTAGAAACTGTAATAAACTGGTCGTCCTATGTTTCAGACTTAGCAAAACCAGTAATAGTTTCTTAGGTAAAAAAAGTGTTAGGTTTTACAATAAAGTCCCAAAACATGTTACCGATTTGCCGGACTGTAAATTTAAGCATGACGTCAAGCGGGTTTTAGTATCAAAAGGATATTATAGAGTGGATTAGTATGTGAACAATAGTGATGTTTGGAATTAACTCCTCTTTGTGCATCTACTATAAGCTATTGTATGATGTAAGTATTAGAAATACTTATATGTAAAAAAAAATGTACCCGATCGTGTTTCTTGCCAGTTCTTCTGGATGGCTGTGTTGTTTTCCGAACCGGTGGTAGTTTTTGACGTTCATAAGCGCCTTATCAGGGCCTAAACTGAATAAAGTATTTTTCATTTTGATTTTCATTATATTAAAAAAAACTATATTTGTATTGTTATTAGATATATGTTAGCATAAATCTTTTTTTATATTAGTTACATCGATTAAATGGAATGCCTACTAATTTACGTGAACGCGCTTTAAACGAACACAAGTGCTGAGTGCTAAGAAACCTACACGTTTGAATCGAAACTTGAAAACCGCTCTGAGCGTAACTGCCTTAGAAAACAATTACAATACAATGTACTATTCTAGAAAACCATAACAAAACCTAATACCACTGTAAAATAGTTACCTGTTAACAAGATGAGTAATCTATGCCACAAACTCAGCCCAAGTATCCAGAAGAGGATCTATGATGTGAATTGTGGATAAATGTCCTCATAATTTCATTTCATATACAATATTAACTGATTCATTTTATTATTAAACAAAAGACAAAACTCATAAAGAAAGTCGAATACGAACGACATTCTCATTAAAAGCCGGCGTTCAATTAAAATAAAGACTGATTCAATTCTTTGAGTCATTAATTAATTAATTAATTAAAACTTCCGTGGCATTGCCTAGTCGGGTATTCTACGCAAATGACTGTCATAAATTACTGAACAATCGTATTTGAGATAAGTCCAAAGACTTTAAAGGACGGTTTTCAAAGAGCTGTAAGTCTCTAAAATTGTTTTTTTTTTTTCTCGAACTGACTACGCTATTGATTTAGCAAGATCTTAACAGCTTGACTGGACTACTAAGGCGAGTGCTTAGGGCACTCACCCGATTTTATTTGACAACTAGCTGAAGGGTGCACGGCACACCTCGGCTTGGGCTGTTGCCTGATACGTGCAATTCGTGACCTATCTGAGCTGACCTAATCTAACTATTCATACATATATGAGTTGTTGAAACATATATGTGTACCAAGCACATATACCTCAACAACTCTTATATATTTTTCATATTGGAACTCTAAAATTGTACTATTTATCTATATTTCCATGTATTATCAAAGATATAATAAGTTACTATTAAAATATAGATATACTTGCAAGTATATTTAGAGGAATTCTATACAACAATACATATACTACCCTTATTATATATAGAAGAATCTTTCTTTATTCTTTTTATTTATTGTAGAGGATTTATTCAAAGAAACACGCCACTCTCATCGAAATAACAAACTATACAGTACTTATATTACAATCTAGTACAACCTATACTACGACCCTAGCAAAATGGCGACAACTATCAGGTTCGCTCAATTCTGGATTACGCTTACGCTAGCGTTGTGGAATGGGTTACCCAGCACGGTTTATCCTCAGGCTTATGTCATGAGGCTCTTCAAGAAGGGACTGAAACGCGCCATCTAAGGTCGGCAATACAACAGTGGGGCCTTAGTGTTAAAGATGTCCATAGGAGACGGTAATCTTTTGGTGGAAATTGTTGAAATATATATATAAATATATATATATATATACATATATAACTTACCGGGTATTGGCTAGTTCTCGGATTACACCACAATTACAACACAAAGTATAAACAGAATAACACTGTTATCCCGGTAATGTTCGTAAACTAATAATACGGTAAATAACTAGATACAAGTTATTTTTATGTGCGAGTTAGCGTTCGTTCTCGAAAGCGTTTAAGAGAAGAAGCGGCGCGGGCGGCGTCTGGCGTTCCATTCTTTTATGGAGAGGAAGGGGTTGAAATAAAATACATAGATAATAAATAGCGTTCGAAATTATAGATAAAATATGCAGAATAAGGAAGAGGAAATACTACATAATAGAAATAATTGATGGCGTTAGCACCATTTGCCATCAGGTGGGCCGTCAACCTGCTATCTTTTCCCATAAAAAAGTCATCGTCGGTCTACTTAATAGCTTTTTTTCAAACTGACCTCATTATTGGCCTCAACAGCTTCACTGAACTACTGTTACGATTTTGAGTTTAGTTTTTATTTAATATCATATAAGACTGTAAGCAGACATATTAATATAATTATGTCATTAATATTTTTACGATACAAAATATGTAGTTTCGAATTATTTTAGGAAGTTGCTTAACACACGATAATAGTCAAGCCTGACCACACCCCAACTACAATTGCGTGTTGCCGCAGAACGAATATTTTGATACAGTTAATGTATGTAAACGCATCCACTTAAAGCAGCATGGACAGCCGTCAATGTTCTACCTATATATTAATATAGAAATTTACAAGTTTTAGATCGATGCATGAAAGTCAAATATACTAAGTATAAAACACAATAATTTGTATACTGTCAAAAATTTGTTAGTACAACATTTTTGAATGCTTATTTTCAAGACCTTGATTGTTCGGTGCACTTGTACTGAATAATGTAATAATAATCTCTTCAGCAAATGGTTCAAAGATTTTTATTGCTAGAAATTTTATATAAAATTGTCATATTGTTTTGCTTACCAGTATAATTTGTGTTAAACATGTAATGTACCATTTATTTATTTATTTATATAGTTCATATAACCGGGTATTACAGTTGTTCTTAGGCAACGGTAATTATTTACCATTAGATGAACCACCTGCCTATTTATTGCCCTTTGTTAGTGTCAAAATGTGAGTGAGTGTCAAAAATTTTAAGTATTCTTAAGATGATTAAAGCAAAAACAACAGTTAGATACGTTTTGCCACCACAATACAAATTCATATAATGTACCTGCATACCTTATTACGTACACTGTTTATATTGATACAATAATTTCATATTAAAGTTGAACTATAAATTTATCTGATTTGCTTATCGCGTTTAGATATCGTGGTACGGGGTGAATGCGGTTATTATAAACTTGTTTCTTTATTTATTTCTATAGTAAGCCTATTGCGAAATCTATTTCTTTTGTAGTAATGATGAACTTCTGGTGTCGTGTTTGATAAAATTCGTGGTCAAAGCATTTCGTGGTAGTAGGGCGTTTTTCCCAGTCTCTAGTCGGAAACAAACCACTATCTAAAAGTATAATTTTTTGCCAAAAAATATACTCGAGTACAGGATAATATATCAAACAAATTAACAATGTCTCATAAAAAACACAGAGTTTATTTAAAATACTAATAAGTCCGACACCTTCAATTTTATACCATTATTTTTAAATCGATGAGCTTTTTTTACTTACCAGGAAATTTCAAATTATTATGCAAATATTTTATAATATACGCAAATTAATAGTGTTATTACAATTATATTTAATAAATTCCGAGTTTCACTTACTGATTTACAGTCGATAAGAACGTTTGTTTTTATGAGAATTATTAAATTTGCATGAGCTAGTTTCTATATGTAGCTTCCTTTATAAATTTAATAATTAAAATATTTCGACTTAATAATGCGTCAATATACTTTGGCCGCTAAAACAAATCCCTAATTAATTCTGAACAATCTCTACAGTCATTATTATCATCATCTTTCTCTTATCCCGTCTAAGAAGAGTCGGCAAAAACTGGTTTCCTCTTCCACTCACCCCTGTCTAATATTATCTCAATATTCGCACATTTTTCATACAATCAATCCATACCTTTTCGATCTTCCTCAGCTCCTATATCCACCTCCATACTCAAAACTGTTCTAGATACATGACTCTCATCTCTTCTCGTGACGTGTCCAAGCTAATATATATCTCAGCATCTCTTTTTTAATCTTATCCATCCTAGTTATAACAGACATCCAGCTTACCATTCGCATTTCTACCACGTATAATCTATTCTTGTTCTTCTCTTCCATAGCCTGACACTCAGCTCCATATAACGCAGCTAGTCTGGTATTATTTACGGAATGAACTCTGCCTGTATTATGTAGGTGGTAGAGCCACGCTATTATAGGTTTCAGCATAAATGGGTCGGCTCGCCCCTAGTACTATCGCTCTCTCACACAAAACCGACGTGAAGTAACAGTGCCTGCATTGTTGCGTTTCGATCGGTAAATGAGAGCGTTGGAGATTCACCTCTCCTCACCTTCCCCCTCTCTTCTTCTCTTTCCCCCCAGCACAGGCTGGCAACACACTTACGATTCCTCTGGTGTTCAAGTGTCTATGGACGGTGGTGATCACTTAACATCAAGTGACCCACCTGTTCGTTTGTCATCCACGATACCTATATATAAAAAAGATACAAATTAATTGAAAAAAAATCCAACTTAACCAATCCGATAGAACTATCCCTCTAAGTTAAACTCGGTCTGTGACACGGAACCGTTTACTCGTAACAGTTAACTGTGCTTACCTGTTATTTGCGTGTTTCGATGTGTCCTACGCAACACAGCGATACTATAAATAAGAAACGGAAGAAGTATAGATTAAACAAAACCTAATACAAGAATGAGCCGTCGTATGATATTGACTGACATCATCTTAAATGAAAAGAATTAAAGAGACTATATTTTTTGTCAGTTATATATCAAGTCACGTTAGCTAACTGATTGTGCAATTAAGGAACATGCAAAGGTCGTAATTTGAACCCTATATAGAATACAAAAAAAAAAAAAAACAGAAAATTGTAATCTTCCGAGAATGTCAATGTAAAAGACGTTAAAAACAAATTTTATAACATAACAAACCTTATTGCACGTTAAAAATTCGATGTTGTGTAGTAAAATATTTTAAACGCATGCAAATTAGTAAACTTTTAAAGCCGGTAATTATTACGAAAGGTAGGAATAATATAACGGGCGATAAATAATAAAGAATCAACTACAGTCGATAGTGAAATGCGATACATTAATAATGTCAAAATAATCCACAGATCCCCTGCGTAGAAATTAAAACATAACGATTTTATCCAACTGTGTAATACAATGTGTATATTGTCCAGAAATGTTTCTTTTTTTTAAATTTATTTTTGACAATAAATATTTCAGATTATTACTGCCATTGTCGCGTAGTCAATAATATTACAAGCGTCGTGCGATCACTTCAAGATTAAGCGTCGTGTGATTCAATATTCTGACAAGATAGTGGATCCCTTGTTAGAACCTTTCAGGGAGCTTTTGTGGCATCTCAGAATTTCATGCTCCGTGGTACCATTTTCCATCTACTTCACTTATGCACAATAAACCAACTATATTACTATATTACGTAAAACACCACCAAATTTACAAAATATAGAGTCAAATAACACAAGGTTATGAATAAAATATAAAATCCACTACACGATAGACTAAAATCCCGCCAAAAACTTCTCCAGAAATGTTACTAAACTCATTCTAAATTTAAAATGCGTATAGAAGAAAAATTAAAAGGAAACAGACTACTTATCGCACGTGTTTCATCGCAGGACATTGACACAGTGAGACACAACTCTTTCCAATATAACTGAGCACACAATGGCATCTTCTATCGTATAAAAATATAGCGTCGCTTCACCCAGCCTTATATGCAGCACAATGGTCGAAGCGACGTGCCTTGTGGTACGCAGGATCTAAAACGTAACTTGTTTGTAGCCTGACAGCCTAGAATAAATATCATTACTGTTTAGAAGCTAAAACTTTTTTAAACGCATTCAAGAGTGAACGAAGTTTTCTCGGCTCAAGTCGTCGTGAATCAAATTTATTGTCTGAAAAGGAGTGCTTCATTAGAGTTATGTTTTTTTTTGTTACATTATTACATACTATTTAATATTACTAACTGACTCGGCTACTCGTTGCTTTGGCCCATTTATTAAAAAATAAATTCAAAATTAAAACGTGGAGTCATCTATGAGATATCAATAACAGTTGGTACTACGGTTTCTGCCAAAAAACTACTTTAAAACGCCATCTGTTCGAAATTGATGAAACATACAATTAATAACAATAACCAACATTACCAGTCATTTAATCAGTAATTAACAAATATTGAGGTAATTAATCGAAATATAAAGTATCTTATCTCTCAAGTTAAACCAAGTTATACATAAATGCCAACTTTTATGGAGATAGGTTGAGTAGTTTTGAAGTTCATCGTGGACAAACATCATGACATTGGATTTTTATATATTTAGATGAGTGCTTCGTACGTAATCATTATAATATTTTAAGTTTAGGGGGGGGGGGGTAGAGCCACGCTGAAGTCATTACTGGTTTCAGCATTAATAGGTCGGCTCGCCAATGGTAGGACCACCCGACTTATAGAAAACCGATGTGAAGTAACAGTGCTTGTCTTGTTGCGTTTCGTGCGGTCAGTGAGAGCGCCGGAGACCCACCTCCAATCCTCTCCCTTTCCCCCCATTTCCCAGTCCATTTAAACACAGACTAACAACGCACTAGCGACTCTGTTAATGTTGCTAGTGTCTATAGATGGCGGTTATCACTTCACATCAGTTGACCCGCTTGTTTGCCTCATATATTAAAAAAAAACATACTCTTCGTAATTAAATAGTATTCCTTTACACAAAAACATTGATAAGTTAATTTGAAATTTAATGTACTTGTATTTATTACAAGTTTTCACTTTTATCGTGTGGTTAAAGCAAATACCTACCTTTATATTTATAATACTTTTGCTTATTAATATTTTCTAATAATATCATGAATAAATATGTAAATTCATATGTATATTGCATTTACGTAAAAATATCACAAAACCACAGTGCATTAAAATAAAACCGAGACAAATTATGAATTAATTAGTTGCAAATTTATAACTGCTGAGTCGGTTTTTTCGAAGCTCTTTGATTATTGATTAGTGGTAATTAATTTTTCTATGACTTGTATGAACGGAAGACGAAATAAGTTTTTTAATTATATCAATAACATAATAAAAACGGTTTTAAATTAAATTTGATTGTCAATTTATTAAAATGTATTAAATTAATAACATATAAAATACATATAATAAGAATGAAAATTTAACGTCTTTCTGATTTTCTAGATTTATGTAATATTATGACACAGAAACACGGACGTGAAATAACAGTGCTTGCATTGTCAGGTTTCGCTTAGTCAGTGCGAGCGCCTCTCTCCACCCTCCTCCAACCGTCCCCAAAGGCGGGTTGATAATGAACTTGTAATTTTCCTGTTGTTGCTAGTGTCTATGGACAGCGGTGATCAGTTGATCCACCTGTTCGTTTCCCAACTACGGTATGAAAAAAAGATTCTAATTTAAAAAAATAATATTAAAACAAATCGTAACAATTTACGTTCTCAATCATTGCGTGCTTCGCAGAGAAACGCGAAAATCACTATTTATTGTCTAAGTGACGAGCCATAAATCTGCGCGACAGGCAACAGCCGGTCCGCCATTGTGTCGCGGTTCTGTTTTATTGGTTCTTCGCTTATTGAATACGCCTGCTTTTCAATTGTCCAGGTAATACGGTAGTACGTGTTACTTATAACGTACGATATCTATTTTGAATCGTATTAATGCTGGAAATTTCCTCTCACAAGTGTCGTGTATAGAAATTTCTTATTAATGCTATGCCCGCGGGTTAATCGAAAGTTGTTTGCGGTTGAAGAGAATTATTTTGTACTAATGCATTTAATAATGAAATAAAATCATTATCACACAATTACACTTTTTTTGTAAAAGGACTATAAATTAAAATATGAACCGTCACGGGACGCCTGGTATATGTGAAACATCGAAATTGTTCGAATCGAACGAATCTCAAATTACACTATAGGTATGCGAGCTCAATGCGGCAAGAGAGATTGCACGCAGTGGCGTCATCGCCACGCCAACAATCAGGCTTACTCACGCCAATAGATGTTTCACGTCAAAAACAATTTGATTACAATCTGTTAGCACTTTTTCCTTGTTACGTCTACAAATTCAGACATCTTCTATTTTATTTGTATAGCTATAGAAGAGAGAATAATTATAATAAACTTCGAAACCATTTTAACATATTTAATGCCAACAGACAAATGTGAAAAAGATGGTTGAGCTTTGTGCTCGTTCGAATATTACTCTGTTGTCTCCGAATTGTATCAACGACTTTTCCCGAATTCGCGTGCATTTTCAAGTTTTAATTGGCAACACTATCCGCTGACAGTTAGGTAGAACATCGTTAGGAAATCTAAATTCGAGAAATGTTCTTGTACTATCATCGTATGTGGGTAAATTTGTGATTGAAAACTGAATTTCTCGGAGCTTGAAATTGCCAATACGTAGTATGCTGACATGGCCACATCTTATGTCCTATGAAGGGAATTCCTCGAGAATAAGCCTATAACCTTCCACTGGGCTTCTTACTGGTAATAGGTTTTATTAAGAAGGTTTTATTTATCAAATCTATACTATATCACTATATAATATCATAAAGAGGTAAAGTTTGTGAGTTTGTGAGTTTGTGACGTTGTAGGGGGTAATCTCGGGAACTACCGGTCCGATTTCGAAAATTATTTCAGTGTTATATAGCTCATTTTTCGAGGTAGGTTATAGGCTATATAATATAATATTAAGGCCAATAGGAGCGGAGCATCAATGAAACATGTTTCAAAATCGGGATTTTTTTCCTCTTGAGAGCTTCCGCTGCGTGTTAGCGTTAGGCCAAAGTAATTACTATTACATGGATGAAGTTGCAGGCAGGTGCTAGTACATCATAAAACTGTTCCAGAATATATTTGCAATAACGTTTTCATTTAAGCGCGTTTTTATTTTACTATTTAGGTCTTCCCTGTTAACAACGAGAAAAATGTTTCAAAATCGGGATTTTTTTCCTCTTGACAGCTTCCGCTGCGTCTTAGCGTTAGGCGAAAGTAATTACTATTACATGGACGAAGTTGGAGGCAGAGGCTAGTACATCATAAAACTGTTCCAGAATATATTTGCAATAACGTTTTCATTTAAGCGCGTTTTTATTTTATTATTTAGGTCTTCCCTGTTAACAACGAGAAAAATGTTTCAAAATCGGGGTTTTTTTCTCCTTGAGAGCTTCCGCTGCGTGTTAGCGTTAGGCCAAAGTAATTACTATTACATGGACGAAGTTGTAGGCAGGGGCTAGTACATCATAAAACTGTTACAGAATATATTTTCAATAACGTTTTCAATTAAGCACGTTTTTATTTTACTTTTCAGGTCTTCCCTGTTAACAACGACCTCACATCGTGGGTTCATAATGAATGTACAGCGGCATGAATTCTGACCACTATAAAAACTAATAAAGACGGTAGGTACAAAAATTAATGATATAGAGAAAGTTTAAATCTATTTCCAAAGCGAAGAATAATTTTTACCTTTTAATAGAATTCTAACAAACCACCAATTATCTCTATAATACTATACAACTATATAACAAGCCTTTTTAAAAGGCCGTACAGTCGCTAACAAATGCCACTCGCAAACTTGTATCATAAAACGCACCAGTATCATGTTATTATTTAATTTCCAAGACAAATTCTTCTCATATCATAAAGACGATACTTATTCGTGAATATAAAAGTTCGCTTGTCGCCGGTGTCCGTTGAACTGGCATATTTTATTGATAATTAGTTTGTAGCTACTATGAGTTTTAACAATACTTCGCGTGTAGTCAGAGAGCTAGGCTACTACATTGTTTACTTTATCGTTTTTTTTATTACAATTTATTGCTTTGTTATGAAATTATAGTTGGAAATAGTAGAAATAGTTGGAGAATATCAGCTGTCAATGTTATTTTTATAAAATGGAAAATAAGCGACTGTTAGTCGTACTACTTTTACTTGTTTGAAGTGAAGACTTCTTTAGGCGTATTAAGCGGTATTTTTAGCAGGAGATAAATTTATAATTTTGAGTCATGACATGCTAGTACGCGTGACCGTAATATAGTGATTGTGGTGCTTGCGTCAGACTGTGTCGCGTAGTATATCACCTAATGTAAATCTATATTCATATTCATATGTGCAGCTCTTCATATGTTTACTTAACAAACATTTATATAATTATTGTTCATATTGACAATAAATGTGAAAACTAGTCTAATGTTCATAATTGCAATTATACTAATTATAAAATATTATGTAAGTTTAAAATTAAAAGATAAAACAGTTGTTCCATTGTTTTGACTTTTCACTTCTGTCGGCAGTCTTTCTGCCTCGAATTTTTTACGTCAGGTTTTTAGAAAAATGTAATATGATTAGATGATTAGTTTTTAAATGTTCACAACTGGTGCTCGTAACATTCGTCTTGTAGAAATCGTTTTGTCAGAAACTATGTAATTTACATGGATTAAATGTAAGTCCTCTTTTTTTTAATTTGTAAATTCATTGTTACCACTTAATATATTCTAACTGTTTTACTGAATTTAAGATAAATCTGCTATATTTTGTATAAAACCTATACGGTAGTCTGAAAATTTCTTTGTCAATAAAAAGCACACGAAAATCGATTTAGCCATTTTGAACTTTAGCATCGACAAACAAAAGAAACTTTCATCTAATTTATATATATAAGCCTGTTTCTAAACTAAAGTTTTATAATGTACGATTTGATGAACTAAAAAATTAATTTTAATTGTAAATAATCATATCTCTGTGTCAAATTTAAAGTGTATTCTATCTATAATTTGTTTGAAAGGAAAAAAAAGAATATTGCCAACAAATTATTGTAAATAAGATTAATAAAATAATGCAATGAAGCTCTTAAATCTTGGCTGTAAAATTTTTTATTGCTATTTATTTGTTAATTTCAATTGACAGATGCCGTAAATAAAAACGTGTCACCAACCTACACTAATTCGATGCAATAAAACTAAATATAGGGCCGTACCTTAAAGTCCTTAATCGTCGTCCGCCAGAACGGTATTACTGTCCCGAGTACAAATAAACTGAGTTTTTTACTACGCCCTCTGTCGGCGATGTCACGAGTCTTAATATTATACCAATTGTAATTTTATCGTTCATTCTCTGTTCTAGCCCAAGATTTTATATCCTAGCATTAACGAGTTTGCGGTTTAATGTCTGTTACGGGATTATATTCATTTTTATTGCGAATATTCCATTATGATTATTTGATATTTTTGTTGGCTAATTATAATAAACTTATTCATGGTAGTTTGATATGCGAGGAAGTCACCTAAAGATCTGTTAATCGTTCCTATCGATGTCCAAATAAGTATAGCGTGGAAATCTGCTTGACTAGCCATCATTTCTTACTTGGAAATCTATCAATATATAAAGAGGTCATCGTCATCTTCTTACCCTTCTCAATCGGTAGTGGCTCAAGCCTAGGTCCGTTCCCTCGGCGTGGAGAACTTGAGTACGCTGCTCGACATACAAAGCGAGCAAGATATAAAATCTTTCATCACTCCGACAACATTACACATATCACCTCCACACACGTGCACGCATACACGCTTACACATGAAAATGGAAGGGTTTTATCTTTTTCCTTATCGAAATGAGATAATTTAGTAAATCATCCGAGACGAAATACATATAAAAGTTATTGAGATATATATGCTGGGTACAAATATATGTTTCAATAACTCATATAAGTATGAATATGTAGCTTAGCTTAGGTTTGCTCAGTTTAAGTTGCGAATTGCATAAACTAGGCAACAGCCTAAGCCAAGAAGCGCCATGCACGCTTATTGTCAAAATTAAATCGGTTGAATGCATTAAACGCTTGCCTTAGTAGTCTGGTGAAGGCCTTACTAAGCAAAATAGGGTATCAGTTCAAGAAAAAAAACTCTTCTCCCATCTTAGTAAGGTCTGTACAACATATTTCTATCTATTCTCAGGGGAAACCCTGTCTGATGTCATCTTAGTATTGATACCTTTCTTACTCTTAACTCTAAATAAAAAAGTGTCTTTTAAAAACTGCAGTCATGTTACAGATAGGAGATGTGGTCGATCATTATCAAGCGAAACTGTAATAAAAAAATTTGAGCCGTCACGGGACACCTGGCAGATGTGAAACATCGAAATTGTTCTAATCGAACGAATCTCAAATTATCGAATTCTCTAATTACACTATTATGGGTATGTAAGTTCAGCACGGCAAGAGAGATTACGCACAGTCGCTTACGCATGCCGTCGTCGCGTCGTCGCCACGCCAACAGTCAGGTTTACCAGCGCCTATAGATGTTTCACATTAAAAAAATTGAGCCGTCACGGGACGTCTGGCAGATTTGAAATATGTGTAACGTAGTAGATAACACTGTATACACTATAGGTATGCAAGCTCAGCGCGGCAAGATAAATTGCGTACCGTCGCTTGCGCATAGCATCGTGTCGCCACGTCTGACACACAGCCTGTAACGTCACGCCAACAATAAGGTTTACCCTTGCCTATGGATGCTTCACATGATAAGTTTATATCAGCCCCTATACTGAATTACTAGCTTTTAGATGCGGCTTCGTTCTCGTTATTCTACATTTATGCTATGCCTCTGTTATAATACTCATTTTCTTTATTTTTATTATATAAATTTTCACTCCAATTTTAACGGCACTATTTATTTAAAAAACTATCGATCACGTATTTTTGTCATTTCTAGCTGAATTGCTAAATAATATATTTAACAAGTCACAAAAACATCTCTCTAACGCCATCTAGTGGAATCCGATCGGACTTATGCAACGTGAGGTAATAACAATAGCCATGGAGTTTTTGGCAAGATTTTACTCTGTTATGTAGTGGATTTTATATCTATACTAATATTATAAAGCTGAAGAGTTTGTTTCTTTATTTGGTTGAACGCGCTAATCTCAAGAACTGCCGGTCCGATTTGAAAGTTTCTTTTAGTGTTAGATAGCTCATTTATCGAGGATGGCTATAAGCTACATATCATCACGTTAAAACCAATAGGAGCGGAGCACTAATGAAGAATGTCTCAAAATCGGGCTATTTTTAGAGCATCCGCTGCGTGTCAGTATTATGCGTTGCTATGGTAACATGATAACATTCTATCGGAAATATTATCCGGGTTTATATTGTGTTGCTGTTCAAAAGTGTATTCTACGTTATTTTTAATTCTAATTTTTGATTATACGTTGTACGTTGCTCTCGCAAACATATTTAAAATCTATTTTGTGCTGCTATTCTAAAAGGTTAGTAGTAATAATATTCGTCTCTCAATACAGGCGAAGGAATTAATCCATACTGCCAATTGTGAAGTTGTCAATATAGGTAGTTCTTATGTATTCTCTACCCAGTTTTCTTCTATGTTTAAGTTAATGTAAAAGTATAAGTGCCAAATCTTCTATATAATATTTCGTATATTTTTAACTTCTTAATTCTCAAGACCCCAGAATTCATGCTCCGTGGTATTATTTTTCATTCATCTCACTTATGCACAATAAACAAACCATATTACATAAAACGCCACCAATTTAACATAATATAGAGTCAAAAAACACAAAATTATGAATAAAATATAAAATCCCCTACATGACAGGCTGAAATCCCGCCAAAGACTTCTCAAAAAGTTTATTCTACGTTAGTTTTGTTCCCAATTTTTGGTTTGTGATATATTACGTATTATAAGAATAAAGTGTGTGTACATAATATTAAATAAATACTTTTTAATGAATACATATATCTGCGGTGCTACAAATTTCAACATTTTTTTTTTTAATTCTGTCGATATGTCTGTTTGTTTATTTGTTCCGGGTAATCTTCGAAATGGCTGGAACTATTTGAACGGTTTTTTTCTTAGAAATGACTACGCTATTGACCTAGCAAGATCTTAACAGCTTCAACGGACTACAAGTAATATTTGAAAGGGAATTTTACGGGCAAATAACTAACTAATAAGCTGTTTTATTCTAAGCTAGCGGGTTCAGCAGACGATACCCACCCTGATAATAAGACAAACTATACCTAAGCCTTGTCCAAGAATCATTTCATATATTGGTAAAAACGACATGAAGATGCGTTTTTGATCTTATCGCGAACAGATATATAGACAGACGTGGAACAGAACTTTGTTAACACTATGTTATGATGAACTGTTATCCGTGCATTCGTATGTGTGAAATTGACCAAAAATATGTTGTTCACTGTAAACATGCGCGTGTGCCGTACATTGTAATGGACTCCAAGGATAAATATAATTGAAAGTGATATGTTTATATGTGATTTAAATTATAGCAAGCTATGTTAATAACTTGATTATATCAACAATATGGACATATTATATTTATATAATAAAAGATTTAACACATATTGTTCGATAATGTATAGCTTAATATTTTCATTACTTTCTTATATAGTGTAAGTGAGCAATGAGAGTAATATATAGATAGTAATTTAAAGTTCCAGCTTTGTGGCTTTGTGACTGATCCCATCCCATTCGATACACTATTAGTATTCACATATATAATGTTCATGTTACCTGTTGTAGATGATGTGCATGTCATACTTACAAATATTTTTGAAAGAATATTATTGTTATTTACACATCTAATAACAATTTTAAATTTATTTAATATATTCAAAAAACGCGTGCGAAGCCGCGGGTAACAGCTAGTTTTATTCATAATCTTGTATTATTTGACTCTATATTTTGTAAATTTGGTGGTGTTTTACGTTATATAGTTGGTTTATTGGGCATAAGTGAAGCGAATGAAAAATAATACCATGGAGCATGAAATTCTGAGATGCGACAAAATCTCTCTGGAAGGTTCTAACAAGGGATCCACCACCTTGTTAGAATATTCATTTACACGGTACTTAATATTGAAATGATCGCACGACGCTTGTAATATTATTAACTACGCGACAATGGCAGGAATAATCTAAAAGACTGATTGCCAAAAATAAAGCTAAAAAAACTAGAGCCATCTATTGGAAAAATAATGGATATCTTTTTACTATAGCTATCTTATCTGAAAATTTTTATCACTTTAATTATACTGTATTACCAAAAATCCTTCCTTATTCCTCACCTACAATACCTAGTATTTTGGGCCGTGCGCTAACCTGTGAATCTATTCTTTTATTTATATCGATTAAAACAAGTCAGTCCACACGTATACACTAAAAATCTTGATATTTATTATTACAAATGATTATAAGAATTATAACGCATCAAGATCAATTAATGTCCATCATGAAATCCCTGGGGGCTAGTTCGGGCAAGCACGGGATCGGCCGGTAGTAATTGGTGTCTGCCGGGCGGCAGGACCGCCCCAAGCGACATGTCGCGCTACCGTCCAAACAATAACTTGTACTGAACAGAAATATTGCTCTGTCTTATTATCGTGTTAAGGGTTTTATTTTTAAGCGTTACAAATTAGTAAAGTTTGTTTTCTTTCTAATTAAATGACCAACTTTGTACTAAAAAAATTGAGCCGTCACGGGACACCTGGCAGATGTGAAACATTAAAATTGTTTTGTATAAGTTATATGCATAAAAGAACAGATTACTACAGGAATCATTTATGGCGTAATGAAAAGATAAAGCTTAAAAAATTACAAATTAGTTCCATAAAATTATGACTGTTTATTTATTTTATTACATGAATATTCATTTTTATTAAATACAAAATATAAAGATTCAACTAGGCGCTGGTGCAGTGTGTTTGGCGATATTTATCAAAGGGCGCTTGGCCATCAGAGCGTGCCTTGAAACACTAGTAGAACAAGTAGTCTACAAAATAGGGTTGCAAATGTTTTTGAGTATTTCGTTAATAGTGCAAAGTTCCTATTTTGCGTCGCCACGCCAACGATCAGGTTTACTCTCCGCCTGATGCTTCACATCAAAAGCGCTTCCGTCGTCTGCAAAATAGGCCTTTTATAAAAATATTTATGAACCATTTTCATGATCTATTTACTACTAGCTATGCTCGCGAATTCATCCGTATAGAACTTGGTATACAAAACAGTGTATAAAGGGTTATATTGGGGTATAAGGGGTGTCGAATAACATCATAAAACTTGAGACACCCAAGCCAACCTCACCTGCACGTAGTGCACCCTGCTGAATAACGAACGAGGCAATGGCGAAAGCGGGGTGGTAGGGTTTTACAGCCCGATTGGGTCGCAACCACCATGTATATGGCGAAAAAGCACGTTATAGTGACTCGCTTATGCGCGTCGTGTTTCGGGATCAGCCTGTGCATACCCAGCTTTTTGCAGGCCGGCATGACAGTGGCGACCGGCGATGGATAGTGAGTCACTCGGTGGTCGCTATTGTTTTTGGATTGTACTGTGCTTATCATCAGGCACAATGCAGTCATTTTGCTGTGCACCGATAAAAAAAAAAACAGTAATTAATATAGTTTTAGTCCGGTGAAGCTGTTAAGATCTTGCTAGGTTAATAGCGTAGTCAGTTCGAGAAAAAAAAAGATTAATAAAGACTTCTAAATGTATTAAGTTTAATTACTATCGACATTTCTCTCGTACTTATATCGCGTCGTAATTAATTTTACAATAACTTTTGATAGACTTAACCGATTTTAATAAAACAAAGACTAAACGTTACTCGAAGACAATTTTTATGATTTTTTTGAAAAGGTTTTATCATGAACGAAGTACTTTACCAGTGATACGTGTTCATGCAAACAGACAGACACTTCTGAAAATGATTACGATGTATTTTATTGAGGTTATACTTCTTTTAGCGCGTTAGGGAAAAATGATGAGACTAAATTTTTACAATGCTCGCGCATACCATGATGGAAAACCGACACCCTGAAGTTAACTATAATCAACATTTTGTTTCATTATATTTGTTGTTTGTATTTCTTTGTATTAAATCTTTCAATGTATTAAATACCATTTTTCTACTGTTAGTGTCGTTTTTTCTACAAACGTAGAAAATGGCGAAATATGAAATTTTTGAAAAGTTTATTATCTTGTTACGTCAAAGAAGTTATAACTTCTAACGCGTGTACATAAATACACACACACTTTGTATTTATTCCTAGACATCTGCAACATTTCTACACGATCACCTCCACACACATGCACGCCTACACGCTTACACATGAAAGTAGAAGGGTTTACTTTTTTTTTCCTTATCGAACTGAAAAACTCTCAATTTTCCGATAATAAATATGTGGAGGAGTTGTTGAGGCGTGTATGCTTGGTACATATATACTTTTCAACAACTCATACATATATGAATAGTTAGCTAGGTTAACTAAGATAGATCGCGATTTTGCATGCAACAGGCAACAGCCAAGCCGAGATGTGCCGTGCACCCTTGAAATGGTTGCCAAGATAAAATCGGCTGAGTGCCTTAAGCCCTCGCCTTAGTAGTCCGGTGAAGCTGTTAAGACCTTGCTGGGTCAATAGCGTAGTCATTTCGAAAAAAAAAATCTGCAACATTTTTTTTTTTAAGTTATAGAAGATTTATAATTATGATTTTATTTTAGGCTTTGTAATCAATGGTCTTAGTTTACTTCAAACACAAATTCATCGTAACCATCAAACATTATGAGCATTATAGTAAATTTATGAACAACATAATTTCCACAACGGGTGGTCACAATAATTTTATTCATAGAGTTTCTGATGTCCCACACAGTGAGTTGCAACTGGTCACCAACGGTGTCCAATTCTGATGTTTTCGAGATTTTTATTGTTAAAAATGTCATAATTATATATATTGCGTAACAACACTCTTTAATTTGAGGTGAGAAATCTCGTACGACGTATGGGTACTGTTATGTGTACGACCCGTGTGGACTATTGTTTTAGTTTATGTTTGACAGACATGCGCTTGGCCACAATCTCACCTGATGGTAAATTACGATGAGGCCGACGATGGTCGCGCTTACCTGTTAGATGCATGTTCATTCTACTGTTGAAACTTTGAAACTTGGGAGTGCCCAAGTTATATGTCGAGAAGACAAACGCCAGGAGTAAATTCCACACGTTTGTCGTACACATAATAAATGTAAGATGAATTGAACGCTTTGTATGAATCTCTAAAATATCAACCACATACGGGTGGAAGTCTTCACGGCGTCTAGCCAACCTCTAATAGAATAAATTATGAACCTATTGCAATAAGAAAAAGTATCTATACAAAATATCCACAACACTATATAATGAAAATAAGAATAGATCTTATAGCTAGATATAAATCAGAAGACAAGTTTTGCTGTTTAACTCTATTATTGGATACACAAATCATGATATAAATAAACCACAATTAAAAATAGTATTAGTAACCCATTATTTGTACCTGATTATCTGTTTTTTTTTTTTGTCTGTAAATATTTAAAAACACAAGTCAAGAATATGGATTTATTCATATTCTGTGAAAATACTGCAATTACCAAAAGATAACATTACTAAAACTTACATATAAAATTGTAATTCTATTTCGATAGTATTTGATTAGATATTTGCTTTAAAACGATAGAACAATTTTACATGGCATGTATTATTTATGGAACGAATGATATTTTAATAATATATAAAGTAAGCTTTCCAACGCACACCAAAACTGGTATTTATAAATTTCGATATGTAAGCTATGACGAAACAATTGTTCGAGAAAATCTCGAAAGTTCAAGAATCGGCACACAAAGTTGCAACTTGCAGTATAGGGACTTCGCTCTAGGCGTTTGTCGTGGTTCTAATTACGCCATAACACGTCCGTATACGTGATTTGTTGGGAATTTTAATGCACGTCGATATAGTGTTCCTTGAGTATTTTAGTCTCGGGAAACTTTGTTATTTTCCTGATAAAAATACAAAGAAACAGGCATTAAAATCCAAACTAAATATTATGGATATGATTAGTTAACTGCTTAGTACCTGAACGACCGAGCCTAGCTCAGTTCTTTAAAAAATATTTTTAAATTAAAATAGACTGTTAGGTTTACCTCACAAGATTAGCATTTTTATCAAAAAAAAATTAAAAATGTCTCTCTCATATAACTATAATATTTTTTTTAAATTAAAATATATTATTAGCTTTGCCTTACAAAATAAGCATAAAAAAGTATTAAAAAAAGAGAGATCTTGGTTTTGAAGTGGGGTTAGACGGATTTTCGAATCAGTCAATTTCCATAAAACTTTGTTAAGCTGAAAAATCAGTTAAAGAAGTTTTCTATGGATGAATTCTAGCTAGATCGATTTATTCTACCCGAAACCACCTACATACTACGTTACACGGAAATCGCTGACGCCGTTTCTGAAATCCTGAATATATAACAATACAAAAATATACTAGAATTGCTCGTTCAAAAGTAATAGTAAAATAATAATAGATGATATTTTAGATAAAAGTAGGGTAATGTTATTAAAATTTTTATTGTAATTCGTTATCTACATATAAATAGATGAAGTTAAAGCATCTGAGTACCTTCTTCGGGAGAAGAACAGCGAAGGAATAACATAGAACGACTTGTCAGCGAATATTGATGAAAACTACTAGACAATCAGCTCAAGAATGTACGGCACACCTCGGCTTGGACTGTTGCCTTATTCATGCAATTCGCGACCTATCTTTTTTTTTACGTGGGGAAATCCCTTATGGATACCCACCCTCCCGGGGGAGAGGATGGGTTATGTCCGACCCGCACGGACTAAAACCTCACGGTGTACCGACAGACCATGATGTTGGGGCAGCAAGGGATCGTTCTCTGCTATTCCCCATTAATAGCCGCTCCAACGGTCCGCCCGGCGGAAGGTGGCCGCCGGGATCCTACCTATAGAGAGGCAGCTGGATACACACCAGCTGCCTCCCTTCGTCCGCCGGACCTGTGCAATGAGGGGATGAGCCCCTCGACTACATCCCCTCAGGTCCAGCTACGGTGGCAGGAGGAGTTGGGCAAAGCGCCGCCTCCTCCTGCCGGTCTTACGTTGGCGAAGACGGCCACTGAGGGGAATTCGCGACCTATCTGAGCTAACATAAGCTAAGCTACATATTCATACTTATATGAGTTATTAAAACATATATGTGTACCTAGCATACATATATCGACAACTCTTATATGTATTTTGTGTGGAATAATTTATCTAAACTATTTCTGTTCGATAAAGGAAAACCAAAAATAAAATCGTTCCACGTTTATGTGTAAGCGTGGATGCGTGCACGTGTGTGGAAGTGATATGTGTAATGTTGTCGCAGTGTTGTAAAATTTTGTGTCAGTGTATCGCGTGGGTAGCGTAGTCAAGGGCTCCACGCTGAGGAAACGGACCTTGAGCCGCTGCTGAGGAGGGCCTATTCTGGTCTGATGTTAAATAACAACAGGGTGTAAAATGGTAAACAGCTGCCGGAACACGCTAACAGATGTTTAAAAACAGATTTCCAACTAAAGAGTGGTAGCTAGCCAGGTGTACTTAGAAAAATTCCTACCCTAATACCATAGTGTCACGATATAGATTAATAAATAGAATGTATATCAATGTATAATGAATGTAAATCACAAAATTTCTTCTATAATATTCTGGTCAAAACAAAAATGTTTCATTAAACTCATGAGCTTGTTTCGGACTTTATCTTACACGAGAACAATGCACAAATAACGAACGAGGTCTCTCTTACGGTATGAGAGAGGAAACCTGAAAGCGTGACCTGAATTTATACAGTTTTTTTCTTGTACAACGAAACAATATTTTAACGGTCGAAATTTGCCGAAAGTTGAATACTTTCGGGTCAATCTGATTCACATACGGTTTGATACAGTTCCGCTTCTCATGATCAATTTTGTTATATTATTTTTTTTTTTTCCTTCATTCGTCGATAATAATATGTTGCAGTAAACGAGTTCTAAAGAGACTATAGGCGTATTATTTTCGGTAACAGTTCACCGTTATATTTCGCTAATTTATAATGTGTGTTCTGAATTATTTTGGACATTTAGCTAGTTATTTAAGCATACTAACTTATACAGAGGCAATATCATAAAAACATGAGTCGTAGGATGAGTTACAATTCTCACTAATATTAAAAATTCTAAAGTATGTCTGTCTGTCGCGCGTTCACGCTAAAATTACTGAGCTGATTTAAATGAAATAAGATACATATATAGCCTAGAGCCTGAGAAAGGACATGGGTTACTTTTTAATGCGAAAAAATAGTTGTAAAAGGTTAAAAGGGGGGATGAAAAGTTGTATGTACGTATCATCATTTTTAGAGATAAGAGCTTGGAAATTATTTTTTAGATTATTGATTCAATATAAATAAATATGACATTCAAAGCTTCTGAAAATTTTACCCTTGTGGTGTGAAATAACAACAGGAAATAGGGGATAAAAGTTCGTATGGAAATATGTAAGGTTGCGCTTCGGTTTGGAAAATTCTTTCAGTTTTAAATAACTTATTTATTAAGGAAGGCTATAACGCTAAGATAGATGGGAACGGAAGAAGACTGAAAGAAGAAAGAATGTTTCAAAATAGTGACTTTTTAAAAGCTTCCGCTTTGTGTTATTTAGCCCAAAGTCATTATCCCACACTGACAAAGTCGCGAGCAGAAGCTAGTAGGTATATAAAAAATTCGGTTGGACGCCTTGAGAATAATCACAATATGTCTTGCAAGAAACCTGAGAAGGCTCTTATAAATATCAAAACTATCACCAGTTAGGAAAACAACCCAGTCATCGAGAAGAACCCGAAAGAAACTCGATCAGGTTTATCTTTTCCATAAAAATTCATCACAAATATACAATAGTTTTTACTGGATGCTCAGAGAAGATTGTTAATTTCAGGCATAGCCATCATTTACATATTGATTTAACACCTTATACAAACCATCTTGACATGGTGCTTATAATCCGGCTCTTTTTTTTCTCGAACTGACTACGCTATTGACCTAACAAGGTCTTAACAGCTCCACCGGACTACATATTACAATCCGGCAAATCAGTAATGCTTTGGGACTTTGTTGTAAAACCTAATACTACTACTACTACTACAATAAAAAAATCTCTGTTTCTGGCTTTCATTTTGTTATGTAAAAATTATGAATACGATATAAACGCCATTACACATGACAGATTAAGATCTTACCAAAACCTTCTTTCTACTTCTTAAATCCTGTTTTCTTTTTTAATCAGTATAAAATTAGATAAAACAACATTAGCAAAGAACTAATTCAGGTACAAGTTTATTTATTTATTTTCCTTTAATTATAGTCTATCTGACACAGTTGTGTTATAAGTTATATATTTGAATCATACAGAGAGAACATTGCGTGCATGCAAATGGAAAGATAAGCCGATTAAGGATTTCATTCTTGA
This sequence comes from Antheraea mylitta, assembly GCA_014332785.1. NCBI lineage: Eukaryota > Metazoa > Arthropoda > Insecta > Lepidoptera > Saturniidae > Antheraea > Antheraea mylitta. The sequence continues at coordinate 1,116,033 of JACEII010000016.1, forward strand.
TTCACTCATTTATAACTGTCAGAACAATTAAAAAGAGGACTGCGTCGGATCTCGAGGAGAAATAAAACAACGCAAAACGAAAATGAAGACCGAAGGGCGCAACCATATTGTGTAAATAAAATAAAATCTGAATGTATATGTTAATACTTGAACAAACACTTTTTACTCCTTTTTTAAGGTATTACGGAGACAGCGAAGAGTGATTTTTTGTATATCAAGAAGGAGACAAATGAACAAATGTCACCTGATTTTAAGTGATCACTACCGTCCATAGACACTAGCAACACCAGAGGAGTCGCAAGTGCGTTTACAGCCTGTATATACAGGGGAGGGATGAAGAGAATGGAAAGCAAAGGAGGGGGGATGCAGGTGGGGCTCAGGCGCTCTCACTGATCAACCGAAACGGCAAAATGCAAGCACTGTTAATCCACGTCGGTGTTTCTGTCGGTCGGGTGGTACAACCCCAAGCGAGCCGACCCATTCATATTGAACCCAATAGTAGCTTCAGCGTGGCTCTACCACCTAATTACCTTATATGTAATTGAAATACATTTTCTTTCAAGTACCTACAATCACGAAAAAACTGCTTAACGTATCAGTTTAGGAGTATTGTATGTATTGTATATTCAGATATCCTTCCACTGGACCACTAGTGTATGCCAAAAAAAGTCTTCAAAGGATAGTGTAAACCAGTGTTTCCCAATGTGGAACCCACGCTCCTCAGGGGCAAATTCAGAAATAGACTCGACACGACTTTAACCCTTTCGCTTTGGGTTATTTAAATGCAATTCTAGATATCGGTGACAAATTCAACAAAAAAGGAAAATTAAAAAAAAAGCCGTAAATAATTATTAGGTATAATTTCGTTTCACGTTACCAAACTATCAACTGAGAAATTATGAGTCGTCAAGTAAGTTTTTCATAATATGTTTTGAAATTTTACTTATGATGTTTTGATAACAATCTCATAGTGATCTCTTCCTAAAGCTTATCATTTATATTTCCTAAGGGAACAAAATAATTTTAAAAGTTTTCAAAAGGTTAAAAATTGTGTGTTGGAGGGCATACAAATTTTAAAAAGGTCAGGCATGCCCTAAAAATGGTTGAGAAATACTGGTGTAAACCGAATCAATATCCACGTTGTATCTTTGAAAAATTAAGCACGAAGACCGAATAGTTATATTTTTACTATGTACTTAAGAACTAATCGATTGAATCAATCAGTATAGATGCATACTGTACCCTTATCACTGCACACAAGCCATTTTAATACTTAAGATATTTTAAATGCCTGCACGTCAAGTCTAGCTAATGCACAAACTTAAATTACAAGCAAGTTAGGTTTAAGTATTCTTATTTATTGTAATTTGTCAGCGAAACGAGATTTTAAACTCGTTTTAATTGCTGGGACTTCTACTATGACAGGGTTGAGGAACATACAATGATAATATATTTCACAGTTTACATTAGTAACTTTTAAATAAACTAAAAAAAATGACAAAATGGAAAAATATATCGCTTTCAAACCGAGTTTTTTTTCATATAAACATTTAAAACGTAATAACATTAAAGTGCAGTATGTAATTAGTAAAAATATTAAGAAAGAAAGTTAGATATAAACCTTGTAAACTATAAAAGCTAGTGAACTTAATGGGATTAAAGAGAAAAACCATGTTCACATATAACACACGATAAAAGTGAACCCTTAAAAATAATAAAGTGTATAGGTGATACACGAGAATATATTATTACAAACTGGTCATGGCATTTGACCTAGTTAGACCTAGACTATTGACCTAGCAGGGGGTCTTAACAGCTTCACCGACCATATTAAACATGGATCAAAGCAAGAATTAGTCAGATACAATGAGAAGATCGCGAACATAACACTTTATAAAGTATTTTAGCTTGTTATCCTATAGATAATAACATTCATTCCACAATTTTTATTCCATAAGCTAGTATCACTATCTTCTAATTTAAATAAATATAACTAAGGAAATAAAATTTAAAGTAAGTATTTTTATATTTTGTGTACAATAAATACTTTTGAGTTGGCAACCCTGTTGAGCTAGTTGTCGCCATTAAGTCGCTCCGCCATTTTGTTTTTGTTTCCCGCACCGATTATTTATGAATACAACCACGCAACCATCAATAGTAGTTCATTGATAAATAGGTAGCAGCAATGAGACCGCAGGACACAATATACCAAATCTTTGTAGTACAAACTTAATTGTAAAGAAAAAAAATATAAATACCAGATGTTAACATTACTTTTTATAATTTAATTCAAGATATTACTTTACACCAATTAAAGTACCTGGACGACCGGTCCTAGCTCGGTTCTTTAAAACAACATTTTTTAATAAAATAAACTGTTATGTTTACCTCACAAAATTAGCATTTTATCCAAAATAAAAAAAAATACAAATGAGACATCTCTTTTGCTGTCACTCGGATTCGAACTGGGGTTAGTTAGACGGATTTTTAAAGCAGCCGATTTCCTTCTTAGCTATTTTGGTTTTGAGGCGAAAATTACCTTTATATTCTAGCTATATTTTTTCATTGCCTGAAAACTCAGATAAAAAAGTTTTCTATGAATGAAATCTAGCTAGATCGATTTATCGTCTCCGAAACCACCTACATCCTAAGTTTCACGGAAATCGTTGACGTCGTTTCCGCGGCCCAGAATATATAAAAATATACAAGATTTGCTCGTTTAAAGGTATTAGATAGATAGATAATTACTGATTTTAAATTCAATTTTTAACCTGGATCTAAATAATTTTTACAAATAAAATTCTTGTTAAAATTAATTCTACCCTTTCGAACAATATATTAGACTAACAATAGACAATTTTTTTTATGTCATAAAGGAGGCAAACGAACATGCGGGTCACCTGTTTTTAAGCGATCACCGCCGTCCATAGACACTAGCAACCCCAGAGGAGTCGCAAGTGAGTTGCCAGCCTGTGTTTGTGGGAATGGAGAGAAAGGGGAAGGGGCAGGAAGGGGAGGGGAGTTGGGTCTCCGGCGCTCTCACTGACCGAACGAAACGGAACAATGTGAGCACTGTTACTTCACGTCGGTTTTCTGTGAGAGGGTGGTGCTACCCCGGACGAGCCGACCCATTCAGGCTGAAACCAATAATAGCTTCAGCATGACTCTACCACTACGACGTTTCAATTCTATTTATCACTACGTATTATAAATCAAAGTCCTCTGCCACATCTGTCTGTCTGTCTGTTCGCGACAAACTCAAAAAGTACTGAACGAATTTTTATACGGTTTTAACTAGTCGATAAAGTGATTCATGAGGAAGGTTTAGGTATATAATTTGTCACATTTTTTTTCATAATCAGGGCGGGACAATATTCGGGCCCGCTAGTATGTGATATAACTTGCACGCTGTTTTTAATCTATTGTTAATTATTGATATTATTAATTATATATATAATAATTATATGTTAATAGTTCCGTATTATACCAGCCACGAGTTAATTAAAATTGTCACGTAAAAGTATTTATTAAAATTATGTTGTATTGTTCTCCTTATATAGTGTCTCTTAAGCGACATAACTTGTAGAAAAATAGTAAAATATATCAGTTACATTGTCCACCGTTTACAAAATCCTTACATTGTTATAATAAATAAAAATAACTGAATAACATTAGTGATAATTAATTTTACCCATCGTAAAAAACACCTGAAGAGATAGGTAGAGTCACGCTGAAGCTATTACTGGTTTTAGTATTAATGGGTCGGCTCGTCCGGGGTAGAACCACCTTCTCACAGAAAACCAACCTGAAGTAACAGTGCTTGCATTGTTGCGTTTCATTCGGTCAGTGAGAGCACCGGAGGCCCACCTGTCCTCACCTTCCCCCTTCTCCTCTTTCCTTCCTCCTCCCCATCCCCAACACAGGCTGGTAATGCACTTGCGATTCCCCTGGTGTTGCAAGTCTCTATTTTCCTTAGGGCCAGGGTCCGCTTTCCTAATAGACTTCCTCCACTTTACCCGGTCTTCGGCATTCTTCTGTTTGAGGTTATTGTCCCTTAAGTCCGCTTTCACCACATCCAACCAGCGTTTTTAGGGCCTGCCGCGAGACCTTGGGCCTTGTACAGTCATGCTGAGCCATCTATTTCCGATGTAGTCTGGCGGTCTGCAACTTATGTGGCCGTACCAATGGAGTCGATTCTCCTGCAGCTTGTCTGCGATGTCCCAGACTCCAGCGCTACCACGAATGTATTCGTTTCGAATGCGATCTAAATGCGTAACGCCACACATCCATCGCAGCATCTTCAGCTTAGTGACGTGTAGCTCTTGGACATGTCTACCTAGGGCCGGCCACATAAGTCCTTGCCTCCTACGATATATAATAAAAAACAAATATCCCACGTGCTATCCTACTGACGTTTTCTATCCATATTGCACTGAAGTTCAGCCGACTAATCGCTTCAGGTGGCCTTTATTGTATAAATGTAAACTAAGTGTCAAATCTACGTAAATATTAACAACTAGCTGTTCCCACTAATCCATCCGCGTAGAATCTAATGTAAGAAACAGTTGACTAATAAAATCATCTGAAAGTATTAAGTCCATTAACTTATCTGCTTTTCTCTCGTACTGTAAGCGCGTTTTTTTTTAAATTACAATAACTTTTGATAGTGTGAACCGATTTTTATGAAACCAAGACTAAATGTTACTCGAAGATACGCTTTCTGATTTAGTGGCGCCCTAGGCGAAGTGTGCGGTGTATGCGGGTTGTTCTCCAGCTATGAGCCGGTGAAGCGATCCCGACGATAGAGTATAATTTTAAAAATAGTCACAGAAAAAACTTAAACGTTAAGCGTAATGCTTTTGTCGACGGTGATATAAAGCGAACTATATCCTATACATGAAATCAAAACTTTGTACCCCTTTTTAAACGAATTGCGGTAACTGATAAACATGAAATTTGGTATAGTCAAAGTTTTTATGGAGAAGAAGTGCACAAAGCTATTTTTTTTATAAAATGGATTAAATCATATTACATTAATTAAAATATGTATTACTCATACTACTGCTTGAATAACAAACAACATATAAACACATGCAAATGAAAAAGACGATTCGCCATCCGTCATTTTACTCTTACGTTCCAATTACCATTCAATATTTTTAACATGGCCTACGTTTCATACCTCACATGCCCTCTGAAATTATCTGGTCAAATTGTAGATTAATTAAATAATAAAATAGTATTTAATATTTAAATTTAGAATATACATTAATAAATACTTAAATAATTCATTGATAAATAATATTTCTTTAATAAATTTATAAAACTGCTGAATTAATTAATATTCTCTTTGGTCTTATTGAATGTCAAAATGAACTATGGTCAAATTTCAACCACTAGGCGACAACTAATATGAACAAACCGGTGCGGTGCGTCAAATTTAAAAATTGTTCCTTTTTCTTCTCGTTCAAATTATTTTTTGTAATGTTGATAGCCAGGAAGGTCCGTCATAATGTCTGCATGTTCCGTACTCGATCAATGAGGTCCAGCCCAGAAACAAATATCATTACCTGGAGAGGTAATATGTATAGAAAAATATAATTTATTTAGTATGATATTTTACACAACAAATATAGTTCAATCCTGTCATTTAAATTATAATTATCCTGTCTGTATATCTATCTATCTACCTATTTAATACCTTTAATCGAGCAATTTTTGTATATTTTTATATTTGTATATATTCTATACTATTGTATATATTTGTATATAAGGATCTCGGAAACGGCGTCCTCTATTTCCGTGAAACTTAGTATGTAGGTAGTTTCGGGGACGATAATTCATTCATAGAAAACTCTTTTTAACTCAGTTTTCAGGCAATGAAAAAATATAGCTAGAATATAAAGTTAAATTTCGCCGGCGCTGTCAAAACAAAAATAGCTCAGATGGAAATCAGTTGCTTCGAAAATCCGTATAACCCCAGTTCAAATCGGAGTGGCAGCAGAAGAGATATATTTTTCAATATTTTTTTTTTTGTAAAACAATACTATTATTACAAAGCAAACCTAACGGTTTATTTTAATAAAAATATATTTTTTAAAGAACCGAGTTAGGCTCTGTCGCCCAGATACTGTAATGTATGTCTGAACATATTAATGTTCTTGTCAAACTTTATACATTGAACTCGTATCAGATCGAAGGCGTTTTTTTTTTTCAATTAATTTACGTATCAATAAGTGTCGAATGGTTTAATATTGACAATTTCCTCCACGCGATTCCTGTTCGGGTAATTTCAAACAGGATATAGAGGAAATCGATTGTTGGGTTACAGAATAAAGCAATCGTATATTTATATGGGATATCTTTATAAAATCCTTCAGTTTGTACATGTTTTTTTAATTCTGTATATTTAGCACACCAACATAAAGACATATAGAGGTAATATTACTTATTTTTAATTCTTGGTTGGATACCTTTCACTTTGTTTAGTAGATGAGTTTTTACTGGGCCACAAAATCAAAATCAAAAATACTTTATTCAGTTTAGGCCCTAATAAGGCACTTATGAACATCAAAAACTACCACCGGTTCGGAAACAACCCAGTCATCGAGAAGAACCGGCAAGATACACGATCTGGTTTATCTTTTTAACAAATATATATAATATTTAGACTATATTACATACATTACAGAAACGTTTTTAATGGATGCACAGAGAAGAATCAATTCCAGTCATCACTATCGTTCACATACTGATCCACTCTATAATAGCCTTTTGAGACCGAAACCCGCTTGACATGGCGCTTAATTTCACAATACGGCAAATCGGTAATACCCTTTGGAACTTTGTTATAGAACCGTAGACTATTTCCCAAAAAACTATTACTCGTTTTACTAAGTCTAAACCATGGGATAACCAGTTTGTCACGGTTCCTAGTATTTAGACTATGCCGGTATTTTACGAAATCCTGTTTATCAAGGTTCTTTCGCACATACATTAAATTATCAAGAATGTATTGGGAAGGCAGAGTTAAGATACCGAATTCCCTGAACTTAATCTTTAACGATTCACGAGGTCCCATATTGTAAATTGCTCGAACTACCCGTTTTTGTAATAAAAATATGGTGTCTACCTCAGCTGCTGTCCCCCACAACAGAATGCCATTAGACATTAAGCTATGGAAGTAGGCGAAGTAGACTAACCTAGCAGTGGCAATATCAGTTAGCTGGCGAATTTTATGTACTACAAATGCAGCAGAACTTAATTTGTTTGCCAATTGTTTAATTGGAAGACCCCATTGTAATTTAACACACAAACATACAGTAACACACACAAACAGTTAACGTTTTCCGACGAAAAATATGCATGTTTTTTCTTCAGCACGTTCTATAGCCTAAACGGATCGACGGATTTTAATAGCAAATGAGATGTCAATAGGTAATTCTTAATTGTGATATTGTGTAAAACTAACGTCAGCCTGCGGGTTCATCAAGATACTATAACACACATTATCTTCTCAAATATATAAAAATTCAGTGTCATGGTATTTGTCCACTATGAACTCCAAAACGAATCAACCGATCTTTATGCAAGTTTGCATTTATGTATTGGTAACGCCATCTATTATTTCTACTATTTACTTATTTACATGTGGATAAAGCAACAGTCGACAATCAAAAATAATAATACAATAACAAAAATAAAAAAAGTAAACTAAACTGAAGACCTAAAACACTTTATCACATAGAAACTTAACTTACACTAATCACAATGATAATAAGAAAATAATAATTGTTTAAATATTTAGATACATTGGATTTAAAAGCTATGTATAAAAGAATAAACGAAAAATTTCAAATGAATTCATTTATGAAAAATAAAATTAACACAACTAATTATGTATTATTTCTTCTTCCTTATTCCATATATCTATTTAATTATCTACGTATTTTATATCAACCCCTTCTTCTCCAAAAGAACGGAACGCCAATCGCCGTCCGCGCCGCTTCATCTTCGCCTAACCGCTTATGAGAACTCACGCAAACTCGCACAGAAAAAATAACTTGTATTTATCTATTTACTGTATTATCTGTGTATGAACATTACCGGGACAGTGTTATTCTGATTATATTTTGTGTTATAATTGTGGTGGAATCCCAGAACCAGCCAAGACCCGGTAAGTTCCGTTCAAAATCCTACCGCTAATTATTATATATTTTCAACAGTTTCCACCATATATAATTTGATCCAACTTTAATTACAAATTAAAGAAGTGTCAATGTTGATTATTGTTATTAATTGTAAGAATCATGAGCCTCCAATAGATGGCGCTTTAAATTAGTTTATCGAGAGGTAACTGTAGAACCGCCCGCTATAGATATCTCATTGATAGTGTCTTATTTGGTTTTTAGGCAAACTCATTAGCCCATAGTACCAAAAACTTTATCGTAATATTAATTTAACATGTAATCATTGATTCATAGCAACGCATGGCCGGTTCCATTCATATAAATCTAATAAAAACTTCAGCTTCGTAGTAATTGATATATTTGATCATACTCAACAATATCTCTACAAATTAAAGTATACGTGATATTTTAATATATAAACTACATAACTGTATGTACAGTTCAAACAAAATCCATAGATTCGCATGAAAGAATAACAAACATGCTCACAATTTTTTTTTGTTTATTATTAACAGGGTTAGTACAACATTTTTACATCAAGAAATAAGTGCAGGATAATCAAGTAGAAAACTAATTATTAAAACAGAAATAATTATTTAATAACAAAAATAGCGTTTTTTTTTTGTTTTTGTTAATTTTACACTAGTTAATAGACATATTGAACTGTTATTCATAACCAAAGCATCTATCAGATTCTCATCTTTAACCTTGCCTTCTTGCAAGAATACTAGAGTTTTATGAATATTTTTTAGCAGAAAAATGAAGATTGTAAGATTATTATGTTAATTTATTTAAATTACGTTTTCAATTTATGTTTTAAATCAAACACATTCATAATGTATTTTGCAATTATTACTGATACAAGTGATATCTCAAGTAAACTAACCCATCTCAACACACCCATACGACGTGAGATCCGTTATTACATTCGCAACCAGTCTTGACTGATTTATCCCACCTCGGAATTACGGTATAATTAATATTGTACACTATCCCACGAGTGGGACTACGCGCGGATCAAGCCAAACAACATGTTTGTGTGGTATTCTATAGCACTCACCTTACCTACCAATTCCAAATAGAAAATTTAGTGATATATTTCGATATACATGATTGGACGTTATTAATATCCTTTGTAATTGTAATGACTCATGTTATCTTCTATTTGGACTTTTATCATGTACAATTATTGTGAAATATTCGTATATCAGTATAACAAGAGTATGCAATACATAATATAAGTGAAATTCCTTTGGGATACAACATTATAACTTGTTGTAAAGTAATTCTCTCGGTTTATAGCTAAATTGTTACCTTTCCTCTCCAGAGCTATTTATAGGAGAATGGGTTAGTGTAGCGATGATGACTTGCAGTGCCGTAGGTCCCTGGACAAATAGATGTAAGGAGGCGCCATTGGGTTTTAGTCCGTACAAGTCGTCGTTATTCGCGTAAAGGACTTTGATATGAGGTCACATTAGTACCTGTATTGCACCCATGCAAAGCCGGAACGGGTTAATTGTACATAAGTTATCTCAAACGGTTAATACGTCAAAGCCCGCTCATTTTATTGTAAAAGAAAATCGTTTACAACCGCCATACAAATATGTAAACGGTGTTCAGTTATCTCTTACATTGTATGTCGTGAGAACGAAGATTTTACTGCATACCGTCTATTTTTGTAGCGATATATATTTACACGGTGCTATTGTTCGACCACAAACTTTGTCTACTGGGATGTCCTGTATAACAACCGTGTAGTAACTACTGTAATTATAAGGGGAGTATATTGTTATTAAAAAAAAAAAACAATTAAAAAAAATCTACTCTAAAAAATTCACCAGAACGTCCTTGATCATAGTTAGTAACTGCTTAGTTTTGGATTTCCAAATGTCTCATTGTACATTTTCTATTGGTTTTTGAGGACTTTCTTGCTGTATCTTGAAAATTTAAGGTATTGCTGTTAAATTAATATACTACCCACTTCACAATACCGTTTTTCTGATAAAATATAATTTTCCAAATATGTCTATAAATGACGAAGTTGAGAGTTTTTGGGGCGATTTTAATCTGTCATGTAGTGGATTTTATATTTTATTCATAATCTTGTGTTATTTGATTCTATATTTTGTAAATTTGGTGGTTTTTTTACGTAATGTAGTTACTTTATTGTGCACGAGTGAAGTGAATTAAAAATAATACCACAAATCATGAAAAACTGAGATGCCCCAAAAACTCCCTGGAAGATTCTAACAAGGGATCCACCATCTTGTTAGAATATTTACTCACACGACGCTTAATATTGAAGTGATCGTACGACGCTTGTAATGTTATTGACTACGTAACAATGGCAGTAATAATCTGAAAGATCTGAAAAATAAAGATAAAAAAAAATTATGAAGTTCCCAGGTAACAAGGAGCAAAAACTGTATGTTCTAACAGAAGCATATGTGAGCCAGTTCAGCCAGCCAGTCAGTGTAGGCTTAGAGTCATATAAGATCAGGTGAGATCGTGATCAAATATTAAATTGGCATAAAAGTTAGTGTTTAAAATTACTTTATTATTTGATGCGAAAAAAGTATTTTATCAGAATTAATTGTGGCAAGCCTTTCTTTGTGTTTTCATTATAATATTGTCACTACTTTATTCAACAAGCTTCTTATTTTGGTTATCTTTGTTAAATTTCATAAATACTGCTGAGCCTACACGGAATAGCATAATGGTATGTAAAGGAATAAGTACTCAAAAAATCTTCTATGTATATAAAGGTCTATACAAATACAGTGGTACGGTTTTTTTTTCTGGAACTGTCTACGCTATTGACCTAGCAAGGTCTTAACAGCTTCACCGGACTACAAACGCTGGTACGTGTTTCGGTGGTAAGGTACAGTAACAGCCAAAGATAAAGTCAGATAAACTACAGACATTCCAATTCCATTTATAGTATTTTTTTTATTTTATTGAACGGCTAAATAGAGTCTTTTCATATTTTTTCTATACCATCATCAAACGAACATGTCATCTGATGTTAAGTGATCACCACCGTCCAATGACACTAGCAGGTCCAGGGGAGTCGCAAATGCGTTGCCAACCTCTGTCTATGGCAAAAGGGAGTGGGGTAGTGGGGTAGTGGGGTAGTGGAGAAGTGGGGGATAGGGGAGTTGGTAGGAGTGTGAAAGCGGAGAAGGTTAGGGGATGTGGGTACCCGGCGCCCTCACTGACCGAACGAAACGCAACAATGCAAGCACTGTTACTTCACGTCGGTTTTCTATGAAAGGAAGGTAGTACCCCGGGCAAGCCGACCCATACATGCTGAAACCAGTAATAGGTTCATCATGGCTCTACCACCTACATAATATTATGGAAAGAAAACAAATTCCGATTTTGAATCATTCTTCATTATTGTTTCGTTCTTATTAGTTTCAGCGTGGTGATATATATCCTATAGCTCTCCACAATAAATAAGCTGCCTAAGACTGAAAGAATTTTTCAAATCAAACCAGTAGTTCCTGATATTAGCGAGTTCAAGCAAATAACATCTTCAGCTTTAGAAATTAATATAGCTTTAAAATGCACATAAAAGATAAAACATGATTTTATGTAAGACTTCAAAACCATGAGCTATATAACAATTTTTCAGGATTAATCTGCTCAGTTGTTAAACAATATTCACCCCATCAACCAATATCGAATGACGACTGTCAATCATAAATCAACAACTGTACTGGCTTGCGGAAATTCTTTGATAGACGCTTGATTGTGGTTGGGTTGGAGGAAATTATTGGAATTGCCATTCTCCGGAGCGGTTGTTACGTACAATCGCGGTATTTAGTTATCGATTGGCTGACATAGAAAGGTTTGACTGTAAATTTTAGTGCCTGATTTCATTATAGCACAAGGGAGCTGTAGATTTGTAATACTTTTGATATTTATGTGTTGTGTTGTTAGTTTTTCTAAAAGAAGTTTGTTATAGTGACGATTTTTAACATCTAGTGTTCATCGTTTTGTAAAAAAAAAACATTTTAACATTTTTATTTATAACAATAATAATAAAGATTATAGCTACTATAGAAAAAACAAATGAAGAAAATCTGCTGAGAAACAGAAGAAGTTCTTAACCGTTTTCCTACTGCATATTTATATATAGATGTATAGTTGACTTTATATGTAAATATTTATTGCATTCTTTATAACCTGTGCTATACATTATCTATAGCAATAAAATATGCTGTAAACCGGCCTAATTTCACATATGGAAAATGTACTAATGAGGTATCATAAGTGTCGTAAACTATTTAGATCCATCTTTGGGGTACTCACATTTACAGTTCATTTAAACAACGTGGCAATCTTCACAACAAAAATCAATGTATTTTTTTATTGTATGAAATTTCTTTGGACGATATATTCTAAAAGCATTTTTGATGTGCATTAAATGTCCAACATAGCTAAAATATTTAATTGTATATATATTATTCTGTTGAAAACATCGTAGCAAATAAACAATTATTTTGTAACAACATGTATAAGAATAAGGTAATAAATATTGTTTATAGATAGATAGATATATACAATTGATGTCTGAAAGGTGGTAGAGCCACGCTGAAGCAATTACTGGTTTCATCATGAATGGGTCGGCTCGCCTGGGCTACCATCTAGCTCACAGAAAAACCAACGTGAAGTAACAGTGCTTGAATTGTTGAGTTTCGTTCGGTCAGTAAGAACGTTGAAGGCCCACCTTCCATCCCCTCGCCCCTCCCTCCTTATTACCCCCTTACCACTTTCTCCAAAGACAGACTGGGAATGCACTTGCGACTCTCCTGGTGTTGCATGTATCTATGGACGACGATGATCACTTAACATTAGGTGACCCGTCGGTTCGATTGCGTCGTATGACATAAAAAATGAGGATTTTCTGTAGACATTTTTTAAATGTATAATTCCGTAGTAGATTATTTTAGTGTATATCATAAGGTTTAGCCAGCGTTATTAATATAAGCCCCCGAAAAAAATGTTTATGATTTAACTGGAATACATCAGTTTTCCTCTAGTGTATATAAATATACACATGGCATATACATATAAACCTTTCGAAAGGAAGTCTCATAAAGACATTAAACAAAAGAATGACAATAGATTTACTATAGCAAGTACATAAACAATACTGTTATCAACAATTACAATTAAAGATATATGTACCTAATACATAAAGAAATACTTACGTCAAACATTACAAATAAGATATTAAAGCTATACTATAGTGTTGCTACAAAGATGCACAATTTAGTCTGAATTGGCTGCCACTATAGCAGGCGATCCTAGCGCTGGTTTTCAAATATATACAAGCACAAATTGCATCAAAATCTGTTGCTTGATGTAGAAGAACCAAGGGAATACACAAACATGAAAAGCAACTTCGTTTTAACCTTACTATACAATTTTTTTTTATTGTAGCACGGCAAAATGACTGCACTATACCTGATGGTAAACACAGTGCATTCCAAAAATAATAGCGACCACCGATTGACACACTATCCATCGCCGGTCGCCTCTATTATGCCGGCCTGCAAAAAGCTCGATATGCACAGGCTGATCCCGAAACGCGACCCGCAGAAGCGAATCACTATTACGGGCTTTTTTGCCATATACATGGTGGTTGTGACCCAGTCAGGCTGTAAAACCCTTCCACCCCGCGAAAATCTTACCACCTCACAAGTATATATAAATAAGAAAGTAATTTTGTACATCTGTTTATTACGCTTCCACGCCTTAACTACTGAACAACACGAAATGTTGCATACTAGTTATCAGAGATGCAGAAAAGGACATAGCGTGTGTATTGAGGATAAATGGACTATTAGAGGAATAAATAAAATCTACGTTAACGTCATCGAAGCCGCGAGCAAAATCTAATAAACCTATAATCTAAAAATAATCATATAAATCAGATAAGCGTTACCTTTGATAATGGGTGTGAATTCGATATATTTATTAACACTTTGCACTCGAGGGCTTCGGAACGTAGCCATTTAAAATGTTGGTGACAAAAGACGGTCGCGGATTGTAATGCTCTCGATAACAGGAAACAATCGTAGAGAAAGTTAGGAGTTCCATAATAAAGTACCAAAGGAAAAATAAATGGAAATACTAAATGTTTTCTGCAATTTTGTAGATCCCGCGAAAGTTACCTACATATCTTGATTACACAGGAATAGGTATATTGTCTTGTCTTTTATATACTACAGAAAGCATTTCAACTATTTTTTTTCGGACTGACTACGCTATTGACTTTCCAAGGCCTTTACAGCTTCATCGGACTACTAAGGCGAGCGCTTAATGCATTCAGCCGATTTTAGGTAACTAGTGCAAGGGTGCATGCACACCTCGGCTTGAGCTGTTACCGAAATTTTGGATCTAACCCTGCTAAACTATTCTATGATTGAAATTGTATGGTTCACAAACACTTACATGTATATCGGAAATGAAACGAACTAAATTACTCGATTCAGTTCGAATAAAGGACATTTCAAATACTTATTCAGGCGTTGCTTTATTATAAAGCGTATACATTTAACTTCACAAACGGTTACATGTTCGGTTGACGGTTATTGGCGCGAGAAAATAATTATATCACGCTCAACAGTAGCAAAGGGAACATTTGAACGTCAAATAGTGTTTTAAACACGACAATAATATTGTTGTATTTACTGGTATTTTGTACTTGAAGGAGCTGGTGGGACCATTTAAATAGGCCCAGGGTATGTGGTAAAAATGATAAAGCGTGAAGAACGGTTGGTGGCCTTGCTTATAAATAAATTAATCAACAAAAACCCCGTGGACTGACCTGCAACTTAGCAATGATCGAGGTATGTGGATTGTTCTCCAGTTATGAGTCGGTGAAGCGGTGCCAATGATATAGTATAATTTTAAAGATAGTCACAGAAAAAACTTAAACGGTAAACGTAATGCTTTCGTCGACGGCAGTGTGAAGCGAACTCTCATATGAAAAACAAGTCGGTGCTGTACATCAAATTTTAAAATTGTTCCATTATTCTTCTAATTCGAATTCTTTTTCTTTTTTGATAATTTTGTCAGCCAGGAAAGTTGTTTATAGCGTCTGCATGCTCCGTACTCGATCAATGAGGTACAGACTAGAAACATATTTTACTATTTGGAGCGCAGCTATTAAATCTATTTATAAGAAGCCGACCAGTACTTCCAATAACTTATAATTAGTTATTAATGCTATACTTTCATTATTTTAAGTAGATATATTCGCATTATATTGATTTAATTCATTACGAGATATATCTAGTCTTCTCGTAACAACATAAATCTGAAAAAATATAAGGTATATGAAATTCCAAAGCCTTTATGAAAATGTTATATTACAGTTTTCTAATACTTCATAGGTTTTAAAGTTTGACTACGATTTCATCTGCTGTCTAATGATGGTGACGTCTAAGATAGTTAACACACTAAGTCTGGACGCGAAGAGGCTCTCAAGAGCAGCGAAATACATCAACAGACGCTTTGCGACAGATTTTCAACTTGAAAACTGATAAAACCCTACCAACATTAAGTTTAGATCTAAAAAGTCGCATAGAATTATTTAACAACTACATCTATCTAATACCTTTAAACGAGCAATTCTTGTATAGTTTTCTATTCGTATATATTCGGGATCTCGGAAAGGGCATCATCTATTTACGTGAAACTTAGCATGTAGGTAGTTTTGGGGACGATAAATCGATATAGCTAGAATATATTCATAGAAAACTATTTTAACTGAATTTTCAGGCAATATAAAAATATAGCTAGAATATAAAGGTAAATTTCGCCGGCGATGTCAAAACAAAAATAGTTCAGATGGAAATCGGTTGCTTCGAAAATCCGTGTAAACCCAGTTCGAATCCGATGACAGCAAAAGAGATATATATATATTTTTTTTTTTTTTGTAAAAAAGGGTTAATTTTATAAAGCAAACCCAACAGTTTATTTTAATTTAAAAAGATTTTTTAAAGAACCGAGCTAGACTCGATCGCCCAGGTAGTATAAATATAAATCCAGGACAAATAAAAACTTTCCGAAACGTAACGACACCCGACCGAATAATTAGGTATGAAAAAGAGCACCTCCGTACGTTATGTTTGTCTTAACAACAATAAATAAAAGTAACAAGTCAGAATTACTACAGCGTTGTGAACTCGCACTGGACCTAAATCATTATAATGTCAACATTGGAATGATTAGACAGGACCTTAATAAAATATAGTTTTTAAAATACTGTTAATAAACTACTGCACTATTTAGAGTAATATTTCTTTATTTTGATAATATTGAAGCGATAATAACTCAGTGTTAGTGTGTTAAGACACCGTGTTGTATTGTGTTATGTTGTATCGTATCGTAAATGCGAATCTTACAATGGCTATAGAAAAACATCGTAAATGTAGTAGATAGTTCCAGCACCTAAAAGCATGTGCTTTGTGTTTTTTCCCCACTAATACGTTTCCTACTGTACAAGAAAACGGTACAGAGGTGGGATTAGGATTTGATACAAATCGCCACTATTCTCGCTGACGTATCGTATGATAATGTTCTAATTATGTTTATGATTAAGAGTGTATAACTAGAAACGAATAAAAGAAAGTTGCATAGACTTGAAAGTTTGCTTTTTTTTTTCTCGAACTGACTACGCTATTGACCTAGCAAGGTCTTAACAGCTTCACCGGACTACTAAGGCGAGCGCTTAGGGCACTCAGGCGACTTTATTTGACAACTAGCTCAAGGGTGAAGAGCACACCTCGGCTTGGGCTGTTACCTGATACGTGCAATTCACCACCTATCTGAGCTGACCTAAGCTAAATATTCATACATTTATGAGTTGTTGGAACAAATATGTGTACCAAGCATACATACCTCAACATATATATATTTCGTATCGAATAATTTTCTAAACTATTTCAGTTTGTAAGGGAAAGAAACAAAACCCTTCCACTTTCATGTGTAATCGTGTATGCGTGCACGTGTGGGGGGTGATATATAATGTTGTTGCAGAGATGTAAGATTTTGTATGAGTGTATCGCGCGAGCAGCGTACTCAAGGGCTCCACGCCGAGGGAACGAACCTAAGCTTGAGCCGCTGCCGAGGGGAAAGTTTGGAAATATCCTGAAATTAACCGCGATATGCCTTGCAAGATGTATCTGTTCTGGTAGCTTCATCTGAAGTCCTTCTATAATCTTAGACCATACCGTCACTTGAAAGAAGGTGAAATTAATAAAAATGTATAACAATAAGCATGTACACGAACCTGAAAAATTAATGTCATGCCACAAAAGCTGGAAAATATTTATATATGCTTGACAATTTTTTTTTTAAAATCAATGACATAGTGAATTCAATTATTAAAATTAAATAGATTCCAAAATGTACATAGGCCAGGCAAACAGAAAGACAAGGAAACAAATAAAATTTTACACAATTTTCATAGTTGTATCTTTCAAAACTTTTGTTTCTCTATGGTCATGGACGTTGTATGCAAATGAAACACAACGAGAGATACTTACAGCAACACTGTGCCCCGCAAATCCTTCAACTTATTGTTAGTTATTGGTATTTCGTTTGTTTTAAACCATAAATATTGACATCACACATATACATAGTATGTTTAATAGATATAAAAACTCAGTACAGTATATTAGACCTCTTAAACGATACATTTATAACGACCATCGTATGTAGGTAGTAGTCCGGTGAAGCTGTTAAGATCTTGCTAGGTCAATAGCGTAGTCAGTTCGAAAAAAAAATCGTATGTAGGAAGTTACAAAACAGGTTGAGGCAGTCACAATGTCCGTTGAGAGATAAAAAAAAAACTCAAATTAATGAAATAACTGTGTCTATTTTGAATTTTTTAATTAATCATGGTATAATTTCTTCTATTTTAATTTTTTGGCAACCAGTCCTCTAGTAGACTATCTGCCATTGTCAAGTGAGTAACGATATGCTGGTGTCTACCAGCAACACCAGAGGAGTCGCAAGTGCGTTGACAGCCTTTCTTAATGGGAGGGGGGAGAGGGAGGTGGGTCGACCTCCGGCGCTCTCACAGACCGAACGAAACGCAGCAAACATAACTTCACGTCGGTTGTCTGTTAGAGGGTGGTACTACCCCGGACGAACCGACCCACTCATACTGAAACCTTCAGCGTGGCTCTACCACCTACAGACTATGACTGTCTAGCAGAAAACCAACATAATTTAAATACGAGAAACAGCAACATATTGGTTATTCCATGCTTTAGGCTCACTAAGACAAAAAACAGTTTTTAGGTAGTGTTAGGTTTTAGAACAAAGTCCCAACACATAACCGTCATGCTAAATGGTGAGTTCAAGAACCATATCAAGAGAGTTTTAATGTTTAAAGGTTATTATAGCGTGGATCAATATGTGAACGATTGTGACGTCTAGAATTGACGCTTCTCTTTGTATATCCACCAAAAACGAATATAACTATTTATGTATTGTAAGTATATAACATGAATAGATAAACTAGATCGAGTTTCTTGCTGGTTCTTCTTGCTGACTGGATTGTTTTCCGAACCGGAGGTAGCTTTCACGTTCATGAGGCCTTCTCAGGGCCTAAACTGAATATAGTATATTATGTTTTGTTTTGATTTTGACCATTCGATGCACAATTATTCGATGGTTCTAGGCTACATGTCTAATAAAATTAAAACTTTAAATGCCGAACGAAGCGGATAGAAGTCAGCGTAATAAATATATATGAGACATGAGCTAATGTTTCGAAACTTATACGGCTACACTGAAATATGACGAAAGTATCTTTAGATTAATTAAATGTATTACTTAATTTATTTTACAAATGATAATTACCATAAATAGATGTAATAATGGTTATTTTTTAACATTTAACGGTTTATCTTAGCGAGATGGTCAAGCGAAACGTGTATTATCTCAAGTAATTATTTATAACGTGTGTACCTATATATTGTAAGCTTTAAATTAACACCACCTGCGTGCGATAGGTTTGTATCACACTAAAGTTTGCGATAGTAGCAAAGGATTATCTTTATATTAATTCTTTCCAACAAAGGGCTTAAATATTAACAAAGTTCACTAAATTACCTTAAATTCAAACATATAACAAAATCAAATTAAAAATGCAATGTGAAATCTCCAGCGGTTACACGTGTGCCCGTTTATTTATTAGCACCTTGTTCATTCATTGAAATTATCACAGGAAATTTGGATACTTACATACTAACGGCACTGCAGTGTCTTGTTTTCACAAGTGCAACCTTTTTTTTTTCAAGTGGGGAACATCCTACATTGGATACACCCCCAGCTGTCGTTGGGGACTGGAGCAACAGCTGGAGGGTGATTCCAAGACTCCTATCGGCCGCGCGGCGCATAAATGTAACCAGGATTTGGATTACGCGAGAATTCTTCGCACCCTGGTCACGCGCTCGGGTCACCCGCAGGTGGTGAGCGGTACGATCTACATCTCGAGGGTCCGACAAGTGCAACCTAACCTAACCAATTTATTTTTCTCAGTTTTCTGTCCCTCAAATTTTCCGGTTCAGTTAGGTTAGGTCAGACTTGCACACACTGTCTGTGTGTGCTGCGTGGGTGGTTCGAAGCCGTACTCTGACTGTGGCGGCAGGACAGGATTTCTCACTGCCGAGCGTGGTGAAAGCCATACTCGACAGCGAGGATGTAAGGAACATTGTGGCCTCCTTCTGCAAGGAAATCGTCTCGCAGAAAGAAGTGGCGGACAGGGTCCGTGAGAAGGATCGTCTAAGTGATCCACTCCACCAACAGAGGACTGGCAGGAAGCGGTAGTTTGCCCGCCTCCTACCGCCGTAACTGGACTAGGTAAGATGGGTGTGAGGTACACACCGGTCGTCTCCTAACAAGGCGGGATCCAACGGCGGCGGTTTTGCCGCTGGGCCAACCGCTGGAACGACGCAATGAAGTCTAATAGAGATCTCGTGTCACCCTAACTATAGCGGCAGACGTATACCTTGGGGTTTTAGTCCGTGCGAGTCGGACAATACCCACGCTCTCTCCCGAGGGTGGCATATCCAAAAGAGATTTCCCCACGTAAAAAAAAAAGAGATGAAAAAGACCGGTGGCATTAATACGTAAGTAGCGAAACTTTTACCTACTCCACAATGGTAGTAAAAGTATTAAAAGATTAGTTGCCAAAAATTAAACTAAAAAAAAAACGGCATACCTTCTCAAATAATCTATCATTGAAATATAAGAATGTAAAAATATATAACATGTAGCTTCGTATTACTGATGGAGGACGAGCACAACTGGCCACCCGATTGTATAGCTTCATAAATATTATCCGAGAGATGATTTATACGTCAGGTAGGTCTAATTATTTGGGTCATACGTTTTCGAGATCAACTTTTTCTTGTTTCACCTCACGAAAACGCGTTCGCGGCTTATTGTTGTAATTTTTTAACTTTATTTTTATTTTTAACTTATACGTGGAATTACATTCTGATCGATAAAGTAGAACTTGCTTGCCTGTTTCGATAATTAAGTACCGTAATTTTTTATTTTACATTCTACTTTATTTATGCATAATTATATTGCAAATAATATGAACAAATTAATTATATTAAAATCGAAATATAAATACGTATTTCAATTATGTATCCGTCTATACAAATACATAAAATTGGAATGTGTTTTTGTAATATCAAAATTACAGCTTTATATTAAACGGATACGAAAATATACAAGATATTTATAAAAAACATAAAGTTTTTTTTTTTTCAGATTCATGTTTGATCCAGCTTAAATATGAAACGGTTAGACTGATAGTTACAGGATCTACACTGGGAGCTGATATTATGTGTTATTAAACTATTTTTATCACTACATAAACAAAGTTCTCCGCCTGATCTTTTTCACCGACCGTCCTGATTTAATCACGTCAGCGAACGATCATTACCAGCTTGTCTCTCCAAGCAGAGCGTGTTCACGCCCACGCCCGTGTAACCACAGATCACGCTGCCGTAATCTGGGGGTAAATTTCGCTCCCGCACACACGATTAGGTCTCCCTTGGCTGCGGTTCAAGCCTAGGTTCGATCTCTCGGTAGGGAGCCCTTAAGTGCGTTGCTTGCGCGATACGGTGACACAAAATATACATCACTGTTACAACACTACACGATCACCCCCACATACGTGCACGCCTACACGTTTACACATGAAAGTGAAATGGTTTACTTTTTTCCTTTATCGAACTGAAAAAACTCCAAATTTTCCTATATGGAGGAGTTGTTGAGGCGTGTATGCTTGGTACACATATACGTTTCAACAACTCACACATATATGAATAGTTATCTAGGTTAGCTAAGATAGGTCGCGATTTTGCATGCAACAGGCAACAGCCAAGCCGAGATGTGTCGTGCACCCTTGAGCTAGTTGCCAAAAAAAAATAACCGCCTGATCTATCTGTCTGTTAGCGATAAACTTAAAAAGTAATGAACGGATTTTCATTAATATATAGAGTAATTCAGGAAGAATGTTTAGATACATAATTTGTCGTTTTTTTTTTTGTAAATTGGTTAAAATATAACGATCATTGTTGGATGTGTTGGAAAAAGTCAAGCCGCCTGGGAGCTTTCGTCGAAAACGTTAGTCTAACTCTTTTTTTTTATATCATAGGAGGCAAATAAACAGATGGGTCATCTGAGGTTAAGTGATCACCACCGGCCATAGACACTTGCAACACCAGGGAAGTTGCAAATGTGTTGCCAGCTGAGGAGGGGAGGGGGGAAGAAAAAAGTAAAGGAGGAAAGTGAGGAGAGATTCACTCACTCACTTTTTTATATCAAGTTTCTTTATGCGAATTATTTCAGTTAGCCGTTGATCGTTTTAAAAATATTCCTCAATACAAACCTTATCCTGACAATTAAGCTTACAACAAAAATATAATTAACCAAATATGTGTAGCCTTTCTAAAGCCATAAGTTTATATTCAGCAATTTAACACTAGGGGTCCACCGGACGTTATAAAAAAACCTCGACAAATTATATATAGTAGTGGTAGAGCTAAGCTGAAGCTATTATTTTTTTCTTAGCACGAATGGGCGGTTCGTCTGGGGAAGCACCACCCTCTCACAGAAAACCGACGTGAAGTAACAGTGCTTGCATTGTTGCATTTCGTTCGGTCAGTGAGAGAGCCGGAGACCCACGTACCCTCCCCTTCCCCTTCCTTCTTCCCTTCCTGTCCTCCCGCCCTCCTCCCAAACACAGGCTGGCAACGCACTTGTGACTCCCCTGGTTGTTGCAAGTGTCTATGGACGGTGGTGATCACCTAACATCATGTGACCCATCTGTTCGTTTGCCTCCAATGATATAAAAAAAAAAAATCCTTCCTCATAAGTCACTTTATCTACTAGTAAACTCTTGAATAATAATTCATATATTCATTAATAATAGTAATTTTTGAGTTTATCGTGAACAGGCAGACAGATGTCACAGACAACTTTGTTTTATTATATGTTATGATAGATTTTTATCAGACGCCATGATCTGTAATAATCAAAAGAGGTAAAAAGTGTATGTCAAAGATAATTGATCATTGTTACGCGTTTCTTGTTTGAAATCTATTCACGTATACTTTTCAAATGATTATCTCATACCTTTAAACGAGCAATTCTTGTATATTTTTATATTTGTATATATACAGGATCTCGGAAACGGCGTCATCGATTTCCGTGAAACTTAGTATGTAGGTAGTTTTGGGGAAGATAAATCGATCCATCTAAATTTTATTCATAGAAAACTTTTTTAAATGTAAATTTTTAAATAATTTTGTAAGGCATGACTAATAATTTAACTTAATCAAATATATAACATTATTTGTATAATTATAAGTGAGAGAGATATATTTTTTTTTTTGTAAAAAAAATGCTAATTTTGTAAGGCAAACCTAACAGTTTACTTCAATAAATTTTTTTTTCAAAGAACCGAGCTAGGCTCAGTTCTCCAGGTACTGTTTATTATTGTAATACAGTCTTATTTGTTTTTTGTTTTTATTTAATTATTTGTTTTTTTTTTTCAATCTAATGGTATGACTAAATAAAGTAACTAGTTGTCTTTTACTTGTTAAATATTTAATGTATTTCAGCAATTTTATGTCATCGTCGGTAAGAATTGTCAAGTCATTTGCAGAACCATTGTATTTTCTTAGCGGGCATTCCTGTATGTGTCCTATTGATTTAATCACCGTTCTCGCAATCAGAGTCTTTTTGGTATATACTGTGCATTACAAACAAAAGTACAAATTCTAAAAATCTTGTTGACTGTTGCATTAATCAATTACAGTTCTACGAACAACCTGTGCTTCATTAACATAGCCTTAAAGAAATTAAATTTAAAATTAATAGTTAATTAAGTGGTCAGTTAATTATTTCTTTATTCGAAACACCAATAAGATTTACTACTAGGACATAACGTCTAGACAAAATCGCTCTAAACAAGTGTAATTTAAATTATAAGTGTTTACTATTTATCGCAATGCTCAAAGAAATTAACATATTTAAAAGGTTAAAAAACAAAACTTATTTTGAAAATATATATGACCCTATTTTTTTCTTATTGAAGTGTACCGCATAATATTAGGTGAGATTAGATCCGAGGCTTTAGATTTAGTAATGTATTAACATTATAATGAACTAGCGAACCTGGCGGACGTTATCCTGCCTTGAAAAAAAGTCAACCACAGCGTCACCTACCGGGTTCAATTGTAAATCTAAACCATTCTCGGATCCACTGGAACACGTACACAAAATTTCATCAAAATCGGTCCAACCGTTTGGGAAGAGCTCAGTGACATACACACGTATAGAAGAAATTGTAGGAACTCTATTTGCATGTTTACGTGCTAGTAACCTTTTTACTGCGACTCTCTCACTTCGTATTATAAAATTTATATTACGAAATGTCAAATGGACGGTCTTCTGTTTTTGCATTGTCATGAGCTAGGAATCTGTCATTGTTAATATATTATTGTAAGTGTATAATTATTAAATGTTTTCCTAAACTGGTGACCCCTAACTGGGACACGAAAAGATGTCGACCAACGAAAAAAATGATTTATTAAAATACACTTCGCAAAACTCGGAAGAAACTGCACCTGAATTATTCAAAGTAGGTATAAAACTTCCTCCGTTTTGGCCAGAAGAACCCGAAATATGGTTCGCTCAAGTCGAAGCACAGTTCTCCGTTTCTGGCATATCTAGCGATACTACTAAATTTAACTACGTGATTGGTCAATTGGATCATCTGTACGCTCGAGAAATTAAAGACGTAATTACAAACCCACCCAAGTCCAATCAGTACGAAAAATTGAAAACGGAACTAATCCGTAGAGTAAGTGATTCTCAGGAAAGGAAAACTAGGCAATTGCTTGTTCACGAAGAAGTTGGAAACCGTAAGCCATCTCAATTTCTGAGACATTTACAAGGTCTAGCAGGGCCTGGAATACCACATAATTTTTTGAGAACTATCTGGATTGATAGACTTCCTCACAATGTACAGGTAGTACTCGCAGCTCAACCCACTGCTTCGTTAGAAACTTTAGCAGACCTTGCAGATCGTATCCTAGATATTACTTCAGCGGAGCACCATGTAGCCTCAACTGGTCAAGAAAACAGATTGGATGATATTTTAAAAGAAGTAGCTGCATTGCGTGACCAAGTACAACAACTAACATTGCAGCAGTCCCGAAGTGCGCGTTCTCGTACAAGAAATGTATCTCGATCCCGGTCTCCACCAACTCGACTGAACTCTAGTTACCGAAGATATCCAGTTTGCTGGTACCATATGAAATTTGGTAAAAAAGCCACACGTTGTTCAAAGCCTTGTGATTATCAGATGGAAAACTACAAGGGCAATCAATAATGGCGGCCAATGATTGCCCAAGTACTACAGGTCGCCTATTCATCACCGATCGCACATCAAAAATTCATTTTTTAGTGGACACTGGTAGCGATCTTTGTGTTTATCCTCGGTTTTTAGTAAAAGAGAAACTTAACAAAACAGACTACCAACTTCGAGCAGCTAACGGTTCTATAATCAACACTTACGGTCACATTAATCTTAAATTAGACTTTGGACTTCGTAGAAGTTTTACCTGGCGTTTTATTGTGGCAGACGTTACCAAAGCTATTATTGGTGTTGATTTTTTAGCGTACTATCAACTAGTAGTAGATTGTCGTAATAAGAGATTGTTAGATAGCATTACAAGATTATCATCTGTTGCTTCATTAGTTTATGACTCTGCAAACATATATTCTATTAAAATACCTTTAGACAATACGATTTATCACAAAATTTTATTAGAGTTTCCTGAAATCACTCGACCACCCGGTGTAAATCGTACGACCACACACTCTACAGTACATCACATACGTACAACACCTGGCCCTCCAATATGTAGTGCACCACGTCGTCTTGCTCCAGATAAGTTAAAAATAGCTAAACAAGAGTTTGAAGAGATGTTAACAAGTGGAACAGCGCGACCATCCGAAAGTGCGTGGTCATCACCACTGCACCTAGCCCCTAAAAAAGATAATGGGTGGCGCCCATGCGGTGACTATCGGATGCTTAACGCTAGAACCATCCCAGACAGGTATCCTATTAAACACATTCATGATTGCACACATAACATAAAGGGCTGTAAGATATTCAGCACTATAGATTTAGTTAAGGCTTACAACCAAATACCTGTTTGTGAAACAGATATTCCAAAAACGGCAATTACAACTCCTTTTGGGCTATTTGAATTTCCATATATGACCTTCGGTCTTCGGAATGCTGGGCAAACTTTTCAAAGATTTGTTGATGAAATTACTAGGGGTTTAGATTTCTGTTATACATATCTCGACGATTTTTTGATTTTTTCAAAAAATGAAGCCTTACATAAAAAGCATCTACGAGAAGTTTTTTCCAGGTTGCAACGTTATGGATTAGTGATCAATGTCTCAAAGTGTGTATTCGGAGCCAACGAGGTAACATTCTTAGGTTACCAGATATCAGCAAGTGGTACGAAACCTCTTGATGCTAAAGTTAAAGCTATAAAAGATTTTCCTCTTCCTACCAATATTAAACAGTTGCGTAGATTTATGGGAATGTTAAACTTTTATCGACGTTTTATACCACACGCCGCACGAATACAAGCACCACTAAATGCTTTATTAGCGGGTAATGTCAAAAATTCACAATCAATCACTCTGAATGGAGACACACTTGAAGCGTTCAATGAAAGTAAAGAGAGCTTATGCAATGCAACGTTACTAGCTCACCCAGATTGTGAAGCTAACCTTGCATTAGTAACCGATGCCTCAGATTCAGCAATTGGTGCCGTTTTACAGCAATTTAAAAATAACAAGTGGCAACCTTTAGCCTTCTTTTCGCATAGATTAACTCCAGCACAACAGAAATATTCGCCATATGATCGCGAACTTCTTGCAATTTATGAAGCCATTAAATACTTTCGACACATGCTTGAGGCCAGACACTTTGTAATATACACAGATCATAAACCAATTAGCTTCGCTTTTCATGAAAAAAAGCGGAATTGTTCACCCAGGCAATACAGACATCTGGAATTTATTTCCCAATTCACGACCGATATCAGGCATATATCTGGAAAAAATAACATAGTTGCTGACACCTTATCACGAATAGATGAACTTGAAGTACCAATTAAAATGGAAGACTTAGCTGAATCTCAGTATTCCGACCAAGAATTACAAAATATACTTAAAGAAGGTTCGTCACTTCGTTTACATAAATTCAAGCTACCAGGATGTCATAGATTTTTGTACTGCGATATCAGTACACCTACATCCAGACCCTTTATAACAAAGGAATGGCGAAAAAAAGTATTTAATGTTTTACATTCACTTAGTCACCCAGGTGCCAACGCAACAGTTAAATTAATTTCACAACGGTTCGTTTGGCCAGGTATACGAAGAGATTGTAGGGAATGGGCCAGGACATGTCTTCAATGTCAACGCACTAAAGTAAGTCGACACGTATCGGCACCATTGGACACATTTGATTTGCCTCGTGCTAGATTTCAACAAATTCATATTGATATGATCGGACCTCTACCAGTATCGCAAGGTTATCGATACTGTTTAACAGCCATCGATCGCTTTTCTCGATGGCCAGAAGTCATACCCATTATGGATGTTACAGCCGAGACAGTGGCAAAAGCGCTTTTTTCAGGTTGGATTGCCAGATTTGGTAGTCCAGTTGATATAATCACGGACAGAGGCCGACAATTTGAATCTGCCTTGTTTCAGCAATTATCAAAAATATGCGCATTTAATCACAAACGAACAACTGCATATCACCCAAAGTGCAATGGTATGGTGGAAAGATTTCATCGTCAATTAAAAGCTTCAATTATGTGCCACGCATCGAATCACTGGACAGAATGCTTACCTTTCGTACTGCTAGGCATAAGAAGCGCCTATAAAGTTGACCTACAAACATCACCCGCCGAAATTGTATATGGCGAACCTCTAAGACTACCTGGAGAATTTTTTGAACGTTCGTCAAGCGGAACTACTGATATGGCTGACTTTTCCGCCCGTATGCGTCATTTTGCAAAAAATTTGAGACCCATTCCTGCGTCACGTCATAGTAAAGAAAAAGTAATTATATTCAAAGATTTAAAAACATGCGACCACGTTTTTATCCGGGATGATACAGTACGTGGCTCCCTTCAGCCAGCTTACACAGGCCCTTACAGGGTGCTAGAGAGAGGACCGAAGGTATACAAAATTAATATCAAAAATAAAATGGTATCAGTATCTATTGACAGGTTAAAGCCGGCTTACATACTGACACAAGAAACAGAGTTAGATAACTATACACCATCATTAACTAAAACATCATCAGTGCAGGGTGACAAAAATCAAACTCAAAATCGGACACGGTGTAATAAACGTGTTCGATTCGCAGATTCACACCATCTTTGTCCTGCACTTGGGGGGGAGGGATGTAGGAACTCTATTTGCATGTTTACGTGCTAGTAACCTTTTTACTGCGACTCTCTCACTTCGTATTATAAAATTTATATTACGAAATGTCAAATGGACGGTCTTCTGTTTTTGCATTGTCATGAGCTAGGAATCTGTCATTGTTAATATATTATTGTAAGTGTATAATTATTAAATGTTTTCCTACAAAATTTATAAATAAAGAATAGATAATAAAGGTCCATATTTATTTTCTAGAATTATAAAAAAGCGTTTATAAGCTTGCAGCAAAATAACTCTTCGACTCTACATGGGTTTTATTTACGGGGCTCTCCAAATTGCGAATGACGCAGACATATCCAAGTACATCGTGCTACTTCAATTCTGTACTAATATTACCTATATAAGTGTACTCTATTGTCTGTATAACTTTTGGGGTGTAAGGAGTGTCGAATAACATCATAAGACTTGAGACACCCAAGCCAACCTCACCTGCACGTGGTGCACCCTGCTGAATAACGAACGAGGCAATGGCGATAGCGGGGTGGCAGGGTTTTACAGCCCGACTGGGTCGCAACCACCATGTATATGGCGAAAAAGCCCGTAATAGTAATTCGCTTCTACGGGTCGCGTTTCGGGATCAGCCTGTGCATATCCAGCTTATTACAGGCCGGCATGATAATGGCGACCGGCAATGGACAGTGTGTCAATCGGTGGTCGCTATTATTTTTGGATTGTACTGTGCTTACCATCAGGCATAGTGCAGTCACTTTGCCGTGCTAAAAAAAAAAAAAAAAAACTGTGAATACTCTTTATAGCTTCCTTTTCTAACAGTACACGCGTCAAGTTTGGATTATAAAGCGACGCAATACTTTGCGTTTGAGTCGGAATTTTCGCTGCAGGAAAACATCGCAAGGACACCATAGTATGAGGGTAGAGCTTATATCCTACATCTGCTTTGTTAGCTACCACCCTGTTGTTGGCAAAATGTCATCAAACACCTTTAGCTATAGTTGAGGTCACCCTGTATCACATCGTCATTCGATATTACATGACATAGTAGTATCCCTACTAGGACTTATTATGGTTAATGTAAAATATAAAAACACTAATAGGCCCAGTGAATGTTTTCACGCTCTGATAGTAACAAAAATTTTGACAAATTATATACCGAAATCTTTCAATGAGTCACTCGATCTAGTGGTTTTTGTTGGTAAGAAGACAGGCGTGGCAGTGGACTTACTTATATACATGTAATGATGATGGTATTCGCAGTTCTTTGCCGTATCGTAAGCCTTGAGAACCGTTCCCTACTTGTGTAATTCCTCCTTGTGACATTTTTTTTATTCTTTATAGGTTTTAAATGATATAGAAAGAGAATAAAAGAGTAATAGAAACCTAGATGGAACTGGCTCGCAAGCGCAACTTCCGGAACACACCAACGGATATTTGGCAACGGATTTTCAATTTGAGAATACTTACTACCCCGGCGGACTTAGGTAAAGCCTCATCACAATGCTATAGCTTCATCCTGTTCTTTCTTTTACCGAAAAATCCGACTCAGATGCTAGGATCTAAATCTACTCTTAAAGGTACGCTACCGTCACTTCCACTTTTTTTTATACCAATGGAAGCAAAGGAACAGGCGGGTCACCTGATGTTAAGTGATCACCGTCGTCCATAGACACTAGCAACACCAGAGGAGTTGCAAGTGCGTTGCCAGCCTGTATATGGGTGAGGGAGGAAGGGAAGGAAAAGGGGAGAGAAAAAGGAAGGTGGGTCTCCGACGCTCTCGCTAACCGAACGAAACGCAACAATGCAAGCACTGTTACTTCACGTCGGTTTTCTGTGAGAGGGTGATACTACCCCGCGCAACCCCCCACCTACAAAATTTAAGCGTAATGTAAAGAATTATTTGTACAGGCTCAAATGACAGCGACCACCAACAATATATACCCTGGTTTCTCACCTTTGAGCTCAGCACCAGACACAGTGTCATCATTGTGCCTAATATCAACAGAAGAAAATACGTATAACATTGATTATGATTTATTTCTAAGAGTATTATTTCAATATTATACAAATAGTTTCCGTACATGAAAATAATAATACCTGCATATAGGTATATATCGAAAAGCTATTAAACAATGGTTCACATCTCAATCTAAAGGTTAACTGCGTGTCTGTTACTGTCAGATATCGCGCCCCGCTGAGTTGTATCTGCCCGTAGTGTATGATGTGATACAAGGTATAAACTAAAGCGAAGAGAAAATAGAAAACGAGATTAAATACTTTATTTGTTCCCACAATCTTTACTTAAAGAAGGTTTGGTCAAGAACATTGGTTGCAAGTTTGTTTCTAACGCCTAGTTGAAAATCTTACGTCAAGTACCTACGGGTGCATTCCAGAAGCTTTACTTGAGAGCCAGTCCCTCTAAATTTATAGTGTTTGCCATCTTAGACGACATTCGCATTTAAGATCAGATAAGACTAAACCTATACAGTATTTAAAAAACATGGTAGTGAAACCATAAACGATACTTTCTCCAATTCAGGCCCTTAAAAGACCTGAAAGTTATACCACTGATTCGGAAAACAATCTAGCCATCAAACAAACAAAAAACTTAATCTGGTATTTATTAGTCTAATGTTAAAACTTCTTTAAGCGTGTTGAACAGTGAGCTAAAAAAATCTACTCGGTTAGATCGGTGACGCTGAGTCGGGCTTACTCGAGTCCACTCGACATCTAGAGCACACGTGTCGGTGACGCACTAAATTGTGTATTCTCCTCGGCTCCGAACGTCGTCAACTAACGCTTACTATCTGACAAGGAAGTTAAATAAAATGAAGGATAACGGACGAAAGTCAAACACCTATCACTCTACCACTAAAACAATTTTAACCAAACACTACTAAGTGTACTTATTGCCCCATAAAACGTAAGGGGTTCTCCAGGATAACTGATGAAAGTCAAAAATTTGTGGTTAATCAAATTCTTGAAATTTTCTTTGTGCTCTTATATAGCAGACAGATTATCTGAAAATGTAAGCTATATTTCATCACCGTATGCTACTTAAAAGAAACAAATAACAAAAAAATACCGTCGAGCTTCCAACAGACGCCTTCATCGTTCCTGATAATATACAGTATGTTCTAATTAAGCTATGGCTACATGACATTTCGTGCGTCACATCAATCAGTTGAATTAGAAGTATAAAATTTAACAAGTAGGCTAAATTCTTCTTAAAATATGGATATTTTGCGAAAAACACCTGAGTGACATAGTGCTTGAAGTTATTGTCTCGCAAATCGGTAATATACTTTGGGAACTTATCAGTTATGCTGTGTGTGATTCGAATCGATAATAGGCAATTATCATCTTCTTCATATCTTCTTCTTCATAATTAAGTGATAGATGTCTGTTTTGTGTTTTACTTCTTAGACAGTTGTTCCTTACCCAAATAAAGTATTATCATGATAGCTTAAACATAAAATTATTAAAGTTTTAAGAAACCACAATTTTTATAAACACTACGCGTTCAGTGTCGAGTGTTTTTTGCCGTAAAAAAGTGGGTCAAGTGGTGTTGTGCTTATGTTTTTCCATAAGTTATATAGTAGTATACTGTTAGGATAATAAAATTACATAGAAGTCGCGGGTCCAAGAGAGTCAACCAACAAAACTACTATACTATCCGTGATGTCACTATGAACTATGTCGTTTGCATACAAAAAAAAATACGTTTACGCTCTCACGAAAGTATTAACGCTCGTCGCTTGTGACTCAGGCCACTCTGTTATAATTTGTTCAACTAAATTGTCTGTAAAACTAGCGCTTATAATATAATGTTTAATAACTTGTGCCATAGGAGGCTGATTTGTAATTGTGAGCTTGTTTCTTTGGGCAGAGCCGCTTACAACAAGTAAAATTGATAATGTTCAATGCAGTGGTTCCTAAATTTTTAAAGTTACGGAACGCTTGAGAAATACCTTTTGTGTCATGGAAACTTTCATCTGATCTTATAAAAAGAAAGTAACTTTTGTTTAGGTTGATCTTCGAAGCGACTAAACCAATTT
The DNA here is from genome assembly GCA_014332785.1 of Antheraea mylitta. Classification (NCBI taxonomy): domain Eukaryota; kingdom Metazoa; phylum Arthropoda; class Insecta; order Lepidoptera; family Saturniidae; genus Antheraea; species Antheraea mylitta. The sequence goes on from JACEII010000016.1 coordinate 1,148,335, forward strand.
TGATGAGATTTCTATTTGTAGATTGAGATTTTTTCAGGGTATTTTTCTATATCATAGGTGGCAAATGAACAGGTGGTTTGTAACAGGGTGGCAACACTAGCGGGTGTCGCTCATATACTTAAGAGTAAAATGGTCGTTCTATTTAATGTTAGCGATAAGTCAGTTTACTACGTTCTGTGAATCTGTAATATAAGAATAAACTAAAGTGTTTCTATATAAACTTCTATGTAATGTCATTTATTGGTAAACACTACATGGGTCACCTGATGTTAAGCGATCACCACCGTCCATAGACACTAGCAACACCAGGGGAGTCGCAAGTGCGTTGCCAGCCTGTGTTGGGGTGGGGGGATAGGAAGGGAAGGCGGAAGAGGAAGAGGAGGGTAGGTTGGTCTCCGGCTTTCTCACTGACCGAACGAAACGCAACAATGCAAGCACTGCTACTTTACGTGTGTTTTCTGTTAAAGGATGGTACTACCCCGGACGTGCCAACCCGTTCAAACTGAAGCAAGTGATCGCTTCAGCGTGGCTCTACCACCTACTACTATTTTTAGACTACATACGGTTACGCTTAAGATATATATATTGTAAGTCTATTCAAATTAACCTGTATAGAATGGTGGTAATTTATTATTATTAAAAGGGTTACGATTCAAAAAATAAAACAGAATTTCTCTATTTTATTCAGTTCAAACTAAAATCCATAAAATAAACATACATTACATATAATCGACAACATCACCCTACTTTTAGCAGACGGGTTGATCATAAGATAGAAGTGTTAAAACAGAATTAACATAAAATATAGATAACAAATTAAATAAATTCAAATTGAATTACTATAATTGAAAAAGGATCACAACATTTTTTCGACATCAAAGCATACCGCTACAATTATGTATTTCTAAATTCTTATATTTGTTTAATTTTATTCGTTACCCTGTTTTTGTATATACACTAGCTGGGCCCGCGACTTTATCCGCTTGGAACTTTATGTGACAAAAACAGTGGCTAATAAAGTCATATGAATATATTAAGTTCATTTATTTATCTATTTTTCTCTCGTACTAAGTCGTGTTGTCATTATGTGTTACGTCGGTTTTCTGTGAGAGGGTTGTACTACCTTGGACGAGCCGACCCATTAATCCCGCAACCAATTATAGCATCAGCGTGGCTCTACCGCCTATGATGATGATTGGTCCGACCGGTTTCGGCCATGGCGACTACTTTTACCCCTAAACTTAATATGTAATAAACTCGGAGTCCAGTAGTAGAAGCGGTCAGATGCGCATTAAGGTCCACAAGTGTACGCGCAAAACACAGGTGCACATAATCGTCCTTGTTCTTCTGGACCCAGTGGAATGGGGACCGTTACGACCAGAGAAGGACTCGAACAGATGGTACAGTATCCCGGTGAGAAAATACAAGGGGTCAGTACTATCTCACACTCCTTTAATCGCCTTTTACGATACCCACGGGAAGATACGGGGTGGTGCTATTCTACTCTGCCGGCACCACATAGCTAATAAGCTACCGTCAATAAAATATATATGTATAGATGAATTACATTACGCAAACTATAATCTCGGATCGTATCACGTTTTTCGTAATGTGCCGTGATTGTCGCCATTCGAGTAATGACGTATTACGAGATACACACGTATTACATCGTCCGAACACCGACGCTAGTAGTATCATAGGATAGTTGAACTAAAACTGCGAAACGATCACATCTCGCAGTCATTGTCGTAACTAGACAGGATTGATATACACGTATGGACGGTGTCATCCAATAAGAGACTTGTTATAATTATTTTTTTTATCTTTTGTCATTTTTTTTATTGTAGCATGACAAAATGACTGTACTATGCCTGATGGGAAGCATAGTATAATCCAAAAATATCGGCAACCACCGAGACACAGATTATCCATATGCCGGCCTGTGTAAGTGTCTCTTCACGTTACGCATCGTGTGATTATTTCAATATTCTAACAAGATGGTTATACCTTGATGGACCTTGTTAGACCTTCCAGGGAGTATTTGTGGCATCTCACAATTTCAAGCTCCGTGGTATTATTTTCCATACACTTCTCTTATGCATGATAAGATAACTATATAACGTAAAATACCACCAAATTTCCAAAATATAGAGTCAAGTAATACATGATTATGGATAAAATATAAAATCCACTACATAACAGACTAAAATCCCGCTAAAAAGTCCTATAATTTTAAGCGTATAAAAAATTGGTTGTTTGTAAAGTAGATTTACGGATATTTTTACGTGATAGCGTCATAAGAAAACATTGATGAAAATTTGCATACTTTTATGAATTGAATTGAATTATTCTATATATAGATAGATGCATAACAAGCCGAACGCTTAGGGCACTCTATTGCTTGTTCCGCGCTCTCGCTTGCACGCTCGGCTCAGCCGGCAAGTAACAATGAGTCACGCTTTAAGCATTTAGGATTAAATTTAAGCATTTTGATATGTATAAAATCAAGAACTGATGTATTATATTATATAGTAGCGGACTCTGTTGACAGATGCCATTCACCAACAGTTCTTAATACAAAATGATATATGGATTTAAAAAATATATTAAAAATTGATAGAAGCCTGATAATTTAGTATTATTAATTATTTAAATTGAATACATCCAAAACACTGTAAAAAAGTGATCAAGGATTTAAAAAAAAATCGTCTATATTAACATTTACCGGTTCCAACTATATATGACAGATATGTAAACATAAGTACAAAAAATAATTAAAAATCAATTAAGGAGTTGAATACACGAAAAACTACGGGCATATACACACCGCGGTTTACACATAGACTAACCTCTGCCCGCGACTTACTTCGCGTGGGATAGTTACTTTGGGCTAACGCTAATACGCAGCGAAAGCTCTCAAGAGGGAAAACCCCGATTTTTAAACATTCTACATTGGTGCTCCGCTGCTATTGGTCTTAGCGTTAAGATATATATATAGCCTATAAGCATCCTCAATAAATGTGCTATATACCATTGAAATATTTTTTCAAATTGGACTAGCAGTTCATGAGATTACCCCCTACAATTTCACGACGTCACAAACTCAGAATTTCACAAACTCACAGAGTTTACCTTTTTATAATATAAGTACAGATAAAGAACAAAATTAGAAAAGTAAAAACATATTCTTTATAAACTAACAATGTAATTGGTTTCCATATATATTTATAATTTTTTGATAGAGATTTATGGAATAATTCTGAATGAAATAAATTTAATATAATGTATACTGGTCCCATTTTCGCATAATACCGTCCAAAATGACAAGCGGAGACAAATTCAGAAAATAAGGCTGTGTGTTTGTGTGCGTGAGTCTGAGAGAAATGGGAATTATTGTAAGCGGCACATAATGCATGCAATATGAGTTGTGACGCTTTCTCATAGAACGTACAATACTTTGTACACTTTCGACCAAATACATTTACAGATGCATAAAAATTATAAAAACAGGACATGGTAACACAAATACAACTCTGTTTTATCTTCGTGAAGATGTGTTTAGTTTAATGAATATAGGGTTATCAAGGAGAAGTGGAATATAATGTATTGTTACTATGAACCTTAATTTATTATTAGTTTTAGATAAATAAGCTCAAAGAGAATTCGATATTTAAAAAAAAAGAAAATATAACAAAATTAATATGGAAACAAAAAGCAAAGCGAAAGTGAGTTGGTCTGTTTTGATTTTATGCTTTAATCGTAACGCAAGTGAAGCCACTAGAAAAGCGAATAAAGATAGAAGAATAAAATTAAAAAAAAAAAAACAAATAACTAAGACAAATAGCCTGTAGACAATAAAAAATAGTGCTTGTAACCGTCACACGCGTCAGAATGATTCATCGTTAAATTTAGTTTATCGCCTAAAGGTCCTGAATTAGCTGATAGATGGCACTACAGATACTGAAACTTTGATTTAATTTCTTACTTACCTACATAGAAATCAGATGGCGGCACAGTCGCACGGACATATATACATATCTAATTCTATTGTATGATTTCTATTATTATTCAATATAATATATATATTTTTTCAAAAACTTTGATTTATTTGTTTATAAGCCATTTATTGACAAAGTTAAAAATATTTAAAAACCGGCTGGTACAGGAACGTGACGCCATATTGCCGTAACGGACTTCTGTTGCATTAACGTCCAGTCACCACCTAGTCGATCCTAAAGAATTTTACTTGTGTTAACAGGTTGTATACGACATAGTCGATGCAATCAGGATGCCAATAACACAAAGTAAATACTTTCACTCTTTATTTGCCCAGAGTCACGGCTTACAGTACAATTTAAAATGGAATGCGTAGATAACACTGATATCTTGCCTTTTATAGGCCGAACTATATAATTTATAAGACGAACTATATAACTCAAACCAATTACCATTTACTTATAATTCTGCTATATGTTTTAAGTAACACAAAGATAATAATTAATGAACAAATTAATATTATTTACGTACATCAATTCTATATAAAATCATTGTTATATAATTATTATTTATGCATCTGAAATATGTGTATGTGTGTAGAGTAGAGACATCTAGCCCTTTATAGGTCAAACTATTGAAGTCAAAGCAATTACTATTATTATCATACAACTAATGTTGTGCAAGTAATAAATGAACAATATCAATTCCTATTGAAATGACTCATTGAAATCTATATAATTATAATAATTCTCATTTATGTATCTGTAATAAAATGGCGTTAGTGTTAATGTGTCTCTCTTATATGTTGGCGCTTGGCGCTAGTATAAATGCGTATCTCTAATATGTAGCGCTAGTATCTCGAGTCTTGAATGACGAGCGGTACCGGAAATGGGTAGCTAACACTTGTGTTAAATATTAATTTTAATAATTTGTCTTTTTTGGTTCTGTTTTTATTTTAACGAATTACAATAAATTACAGAATTAAGCGTACAACATAAACGTTATCACTAATAATAAAATGCACTTAATTTAACTCTTCAATATTCTTGCAATGCAGTGCACTGTCAGAACCGAATGTCACGTACGAGCCAATCATAGAGATTATCGTTCCGTGACGTCATCAATCGGCATCGGTTATAGCGAGTCTGTTATTGATTTGACAAGCGACTGTAACCAATAATATTATAAGTAAAATCATTGATTATAACTGGTCACTCGAGAAGTCTATCAGATTTTTTTCTAAATAGGTAAGATAGTAAACCCCTAAGTAATACTGTTACATAATTGGAAAGCAAAAATTAAGTCAAACATAGTCCAAAAAGTATTTATTATACTGCTCATATATTTTTATTTTATCTATCGATTGCATTTACAAAGGTCCTAATTGTCATTCTCGATTCTAAAATTGTTTCGTAATTTCTCGATTAGCATACTTATTCTTTGCCCTACAATCTATATGATATTAGTTTCGATCCGAAAGACTGTGGCATGATGCTAGACAACCTATGTTCGTCAATAAATATCCATTTATCGTGAATATTAAATGAGTGTCTGCTTATGAATACACGATAGAAGTCAAAACTTATAAATAAATGGACCAAAACATTTCATGTCAGGCAGTGAACGTGGCTGATGATGACTTGAACTGAATACATACACTACAGCGTATTACCTACGCGAGCGCACTGGATGTCAAATGAAGCCGAGTAACCCCGATTCAGCGTCACCGATCCGAGCGTGACGATTCACTTTCGATCACTGTTCAATAACTCGATTCAGCGTCACCGATCCGAGTGTGACGATTCGCTTTCGATCACTGTTGAAAACGCATAAAAAAAATCAGAAAAGAAGCTACATAAAATGCAAGACGTACTTCTCATAAACGCGTTTGACTAAATGCATCAAACATTATATTACGAACTTACAACGACGTCACCGATCCGATCGTGACGATTCGCTTTCGATCACTGTTCAATAACTCGATTCAGCGTCACCGATCCGAACGTGACGATTCGCTTTCGATCACTGTTCAATGCGCATAAAAAAGTCTTTAGAAACGAAGCTACATAAAATGCAAGAGGTACTTCTCATAAACGCGTTTGACTAAATGCGTCAAATATTATATTACGAACTTACGACTCTATTTAGCTATTGAAAGAGCCAATAAACTGATAAAATCAAATACCACCACATAACTAACATTTCCTATTGACTAACACTTCATCCTGACTGACTTACGATTAATAAGCTGCATTGGCCATTGTGGAGACTGCATTCGAATGCAAAATACAGGATGAGCGTGCATCTATCCGCAATCTGTATATTCCATCAGAACAGGTACGTACATGATCTCGTTTGCGGTCAACCTGTCACGCGGAATAAGATTGAGTGCTTCTTAGGAGATATTTTAATAAGAATGCAATAAATTCCGGTGCTTCGTCTTGTTCACGCTTCGATTTATAACATTGAATTAAAAACTACCTAAACTTACAGCAACTTAACTGAAATATTTAATTTAGATAAGGGTTCATTGTAATATTAATGTAAATAACAAAAATTTGTAAATGACAAAAATGATGGCTGTATTTTTTTTAACAACAAATGGCTCAGATTACTCCTGGTATTTTCCAAATAATTAATAATATAAGGTCGTGCCAACCACAGTTTATAATTACTTGTCATATTTTATTTTTGAGAAATATACATCATTTCCAATCAATGATATTATATTTGGAATATCGTTGTTTCCAATATATACTGTGATGCATAAAATTAAACACTCGTATGGATATTTACTAATCTATTATTTATCAACGTTTATTGGATCTCTGAAATAATATGGAAAACTTAAGAAACGAATTAAAAAAAATAACTGATGTCTCTTGAGTCTGAATCAAAAAAAAAACTTGAGAGGTGTCAAGGGACACCCGGATGGAACGAAGTTCCTTTCGATTGTGAAGGTATAGGAATAGTGAAGGAATTGTAATAAAATTTTATTTTTATTTAAGTTATAATAATTTTTTTTTTTTTTAATAACAAATATAATGTTATATAAACTTAATCAGTAGGCTCAATTTTCGTAATAATTGGCTTGTGGTAATTGAAGTAGGAAACATATGTTTGGGATAATTATTTTTTTTTTTATTATTTATTATTTACAAAAAACCTGTATACACTCAACAAAAATAATCGTCGCGACACCACACTGTTCAATGCGAAATAGAAATGAAAATATCTGGCTTGCTTTCTATAAGAGAGAGAGAGAGAGAGAGAGAGTGAGAGAGAGAGAGAGAGAGACAGACAGAGAAACATGCGACGCCGCACAGCTTACAATAGCTTACTATAGCAAAAAGTGTCGTGACAAATTTTCGTAAGAATTTTTTCCGTCTAGCCCCCTTTCACAACGCGCGATAAGGAACTTCGTTCCAATTAAGATTAAAAAAGAATTGAAAAATCATTGATATTAGTTTTATGTTATTTGAAAAATTGGTTTAATTTTCAATATTTTCTTACATAAGTATATAAAAAAAGAAATTAAATTACAACAATTTCATGTGTAAATTACAAAGTCAAAATTACAAAACAGATTAAATATTCAAATGAACAATATTGTTTCGATATAATAAAAAAGTTAATTATTACCATATGCTAAAAGTACAAAACAATATGTTTAAAAATGAATAAACACGTACATTTGAAAAATACTTTTTTCGAAATACTTTTCTTTCCTATTCAAATGTATGATACCTTTTTATCACAAAAAAGTTATCAACCGTATATGCTAGCAACCGTATGGTAGTATTGACTTTTGTATAGTCAATTTTAAAACCTACAGTTACGTAGTACATTGCTTTGATGTACGATATTTCATAACCTCTTTGACCAGCATCACCAATGCAATATAAGTCCCCGAAAACTTTTCCGAATAAATATTATTATAAATGACAATAAATACCGTATCAAAATCTGAACAGATAGATGTTCTTTGACATACATTGTTATAAGTGCCATCTGCTATCATTATACGAAACTATAGTAGAATAAAAACCAGTATCAGTTGTACTTTTCAAAATGTTTAGGATAAGACTTAATAGGTGGCGTTAAATACAATATATTAATTTAAACAAAATTATAATATATTTATAAACTACTCCTCGCTAGATGACTCTGTAATAAGTTCTGACTGTAGTACTCGATAACAGATGGCAGCACATACAAGTTAAAACATCTAATTTAAAATATAACAATATTCTTATATATATGCTTAAAATCATATTTTTGTAATAATTTTGTATTTAAACTGTCCATTAGTGATCTTAATTAAGTAAATAAATAAAAATAGTCAGTCCTCCTATGCTAGGCCAGCGTTCATAATTCGTTGTGTAACCTTGAATTGCAAGATTAGTCACAATTTTTAGCAACCGAAGTCATAATAAAATAATTCTTCCATTAAGGCAAAAATAAAGTTTGAAAGAGAAAGTGAACTGTTTTTTGCAATATTTAATTCAAGCATAGTATTGGTACAATGTTATTCATCATCTATGTGCATTTGTTCTGTGCAAATAACTAAACAAAGAGTTAGACAAACCGCGCTAAAAACTAAAAACTTATCTACTTTTCTCTGGTTTGTATTTTTGTTAGATACGCCAATTTTCAATAAGGTAATGGCTGAATTATATTACTTAGTAGAGTGCTGTATTCTTTACTAATTGATAACTTTATTGACAGAAACATTAACAAATAAGCCATCACATGTCTTTATAGGCTCAGTAAAAATATTTTAGGTACATAATTATTCTTAAATGTATGAATGGCTAGGTTAGTTAAGCTTAGACATCGCGGAGTTGCATCAAAGGCAACAACTCAAGCTGAGGTCAGCCAATCTAGCACTCTTAAGTTTGTTGCCTAGCGGCGAAGTGCCTTAAGCGCTTTCCTTAGTAGTCCGGTGAAGCTGTGGAGACCCGTCAGGCCTATAGCGTAGTTAGTTAAAAAAAACAATGACTATTATACAGCATGTCCATTATTTACCCAGTTGGCTTTTTTCACAGGGGTATCTTTCTAATATCTAGTTAATGTCTAAAATTATTTAAGAAAAACGAAGCTGTTGCCGTTTTTTTCCCATTCATTTAACACGGTTTTTTTCACTGTTTAGAAATAAATTTTTGTATTGCTTGTTTTATTAAATAACTTATCAAATAATATTATACCTCCACCTACTATGATCGCTTGGGATGGAGAAAGGATGCAGTAGGTGGTAGAGCCCCGCTGAACCTATTTTTGGTTTCAGCATGAATGGGTCAGCTCCTCCGGGGTCGTACCACCCCTCTCACAGATAACCGACGTGAAATAACAGTGCTTGAATGTTGTGTTTCGTTCGGTCAATGAGAGAGCCGGAGGCCCACGTCCCTTCCTCTTTCCTTCTTTTCCTTTCCTTCCCCTCCCCCTTCTCCCATATACAGGCTGGCAAAGCACTTGCGACGTCCCTGATGTCGCTAGTGTCTATGGACGGTGGTGATCACTTAACATCACGTGACCTACCAGTTCGTTTGCCATCTCTGAAATAAAAAAAAAATTCATATAAGGGATAGAAATTTTATTTTTATATTTTGCTAACGTCAAAATTTATTGTTACCGTTTTTTCTAATAATTGTAGTTATATATGAATCTACAACACGTGTTTTACATCAATGGAGACAATGATATTCAAAATCAAAATATTCTTTACTCAAATAGGCCCTGAGAACGCGCTTAAAGTCAATTGCTACCGGTTCGGAAAACGACCAAGTCATCGAGAAGAACCGACAAGAAACTCGATCTGGTTAATATGTACATGTTACATATTTTTACAAAACATAAATCATAAATAATTACGTTTTTTATTAAATTATATTAAAAAAGGCGTGTTTTTTTTTTACCTATATGATATTTTGACGAAACAAATGGCACGGTAACGCACACATACGTAAAGTTATATTGTATCGATATCTTACATGATTCTATATATTGATATTTAGAAAAGTAATTTTATTTTAAAGTAAGACTTCTTGAGGCGCGAATAGGAGGTAACTGGACTATAATGAAACGGAAGTGCGTTACGGCAATATGACGTCACATTTCTGTACCATCCGGTTAGATAATAAATAAACATAACCAAAACTTCTATTAAATCATAATTAATTTAATTCGTTAGTATCACAGTAATCTGTTCGTACTTTCTATGTTTTATTTACTTTATAACAAAGAGTTGATAATAATATTTTCTGTGTTATTGAAATTCCGAATTAGCTAATAGATGTGACTACAGATAATGAAGGTTTGATTTAATTTGTTACTTACTTACATTGAAACCAGATGGCGGCTCGGTCGCGCGCCCATACATACATGATTAATTCTGTTGCATTATCTTTATTATTATTCAATTGAATACTCTTTATTAATATTATTTTTCCATAAATGTTTGTATGGTTCTGTTAACAAACTATTTTATTGACGAAATCAAAAATATTTAAAAAGTTTTACTCCAATCGCGTGTGACGGTTACATGCACTCATTTTGTTGTTTTTTTTTTTTTAAATTTAATTAAACAGTTATCAGTTGCATTTAAAGTCTTTTTTTTCAGCTAATCAAGTATAACTTCCTACATGCATATACAAGTACCGACACTCATTTTTTTACGACAAAAGATTTTGTATGGCCAATCGCTGCTACATTAGAACAAATGCATGAGGGTGGGTTCATCTGTAATTTATAACTAATTTACGAACGATACATACAACAGTGAAAGCACGCGTGCTAAATCAATAGGTGCTTAAGATGTGGAAGGTATTTCAATCGAATCACGTGCACTACAATCAAAGGCATTCCTCAGACTCTCAGTTTCCTTCCAAACAACGCGTGTATAACATGTTTTAAGTTCCCATTAATATAGTGAAATGATAAATTGTATTTTGAACTTTAACTACATAATAACTCCTTATAATACCAACTATCACCCAAAAGCCGCGTCAAAATTAGTTGAACTGTTCCGTCGAAATTAAACACAACAACCTTAAAAAAAAGTTTTGTTAGAGTCATGTACAGCTGTATAATGTATATTACATTCAATATCTTTTTATTTTTCCCTGCGTAATACAAAGCAGACGTTCCCATAAATAATCTTATTAAATAATATCTAAATGTACTGAAAAATCTTATTTGCTTTTGGCTCTTCAGTTCGTTGAGAGGATTCACGAGCACACTTGAAACGTTCGAGTCGACTCAGGAACGAAATGAGCAGACCACTCGTGTCTTGTAATAAACCTTTTGGATTACGTTCGTAAAATTATTTTATACGTTTTAATAATCATTTGGTATACTAGCTTTTGCTCGCTGCTTCGTTCGGAACAGTGCATTTTGCTGGAAGAAAGATAGCCGTCCTTTTCTGTACTTATAGTGCATATAAGTGCAGTAAGTGCATATAAATCGCACGCTGATTGATGGAGTCATTTAAGCGTAAAAACATAATAAGTAAATAAGCAAATTCACATTCGTATACATATATATTTTATGTCATAGCAGGCAAACGAATAGATGGGTCACTTGATGTTAAGTGATCACCGTCGTCCATAGACACTTGCAACACTAGGAGAGTCGCAATTTTGTTACCAGCCTGTATTTGGGGGAAGAGGTATTGAGAGGGGAGGTTGGAAGGGTAGGTGGGCCTCCGGCGCTCTCAGTGACCGAACGAAACGCAACAATGCAAGCACTGTTACTTTATATCGGTTTTCTGTGAGTCGGGTGGTACTACCCCGGGTGAGCCTACGCATTCATGCTGAACCCTGTAATAGTTTTTTTTTTTTAATGACTACGCATTGACCCAGCAAGGTCTTAACAGCTTCACCGGACCACTCCCTGTAATAGCTTCAGCGTGGCTCTACCACCTACAAAATATACAGTTACAACTACGAGTAACATTTTTTTTCCTAAAAAAAAAAAAAAACAAAACTAAAAGCGTAGTCTGACAATCACAATCGTAACATCAGAGATTTGAAATTAAATTGTTTCTAGGACTAACTTGTAAAGTATATTAGAAGTACAATGTATTTAACTTTATATATATGTCGGGGAGAACGTTATTCTCATTGACATCGTCATTAGTGGTTACGGGTTTAGTGGGCCCCATTCGGGTAAAATGCGAGCACAAAACACAATTATCATGGTTTCACATTGTTTTTATTTATATTTCACAATATTTCATTGGATAACAATAATACCGTTGGAAAGATTAACAACTGCGACCGAGCAGCGAGTTTGGGGCACCGATCTTACTTTAACCACCGAATATAATCTCTCAACAACGATCCACCTCGACCCGTTGCTATCTATCAATCGAATGTGTCACCAACACTGTCCGTCCTTCTAAAGTAAAGATGGCGCCTCGACCCCGCTCGACGCGCAGGCTCTACCCTGATTGGTCGTTACGTAAATTACAATTTATTTATTATTTTAACATTATTAAGGTTTTAAACTATTAGAAAAATGTAACATATGAAATACAATACAAATTAGGTATTTTAAAAGCAATAAAACTGTCCGGTCCGCCTCTTACAGTAAAGATCTCCTTGACCTCGCTCGAGGCACGTGCACTACTTACTCCTCCTATTGGTCGTTACGCTAATTACAATCTTAATAACTTTAATTAGATTATTAAGATTTTTAAATTATAGAATAATGTAACAAATCAAATAAGATTAAATTAAAAATTTAGAATATAGAAAAATTTAGAATGTGGACAATATCATGTATGCAAATGTGTCTATGTATGCAAACAATAATCAGCTCGACAGCTTCCTCCGACATATATATGTCTTAAATGATTTTTATATCAATGCATATTGTTAAAACTGTGAATTGCAATAAATCTATTCTACTAATTATTAGAAAGAGATAAAAGTTTGTGAGTTTGTGAAGTTGTGACGTTGTAGGGGGTAATCTCAAGAACTACTGGTCCGATTTGAAAAATTCTTTCAATGTTATATAGCTCATTCGTCGAATATATATTATCACGCTAAGAACAATAAGAGCGGAGCACCAATGAAAAATGTTTTATAATCGATTTTTTTCCTCATGAGAGCTTCCACTACGTGTTACCGTTAGCCCCAAAGTAACTATTCTACGCGGACCAAGTCGCGGGCAGAGGCTAGTGTTATGTAATTCCCATTGAGTGAACTACAAGACCACGTCAGAGTTTTTGACTACTCTGGAGTGGATGCAAATAAAAATAAATTTATATTAATAACATCGAAACAACTCAAAGAAGAAATAAATTCCAATTTTAGATGCTTTTAGATTTTTTTTATCATAGGAGGCAAAAGAACAGGTGGGTCACCTGATGGTAAGTGATCACCACCGTCCATAGACACTTGCAACACCAGGGAAGTCGCAGGTACGTTGCCAGCCTGTGTTTGGGGTGGGGGGTGGTAGAAAGGGAAGAGGAGAGAGGAAAGGTGAGATGAGGTGGGGCTCCGGTGCTCTTACTGACCTAACGAAACACAACAATGCAAGCACTGTTACTTCACGGCGGTGTTTTTGTAAGAGGGTGGTACTACCACGGACGAGCCGACCCATTTATGCTAAAGCCAGCTATATCGACAGTGTGGCTCTACCACCTACCAAATATATTTTACTACATTTTTTTTTATATCACGACGGTAGCAAACAAGCATGCGCGTCGCCTGATGTAAAGCGGTCACCGCAGCCTATGGACGCTTGTAACATCAGAAATGTCACATGCGCGTTGCCAACCCTTAAACAATCTATTTATTTTTCCCTTATAAAAATATTTTGTTTCTTTTTTTTCCGAACTGACTACGCTATTGACCTTGCAAGGCCTTTACAGCTTCACCGGACTACCATTTTAAATTTGTTTTGTATTGAAATTTTAATGGCTACGAGTCGATACATTTCTAAGTATACAATTTCTCATTTCTCTCACGATTTGTGGCTTATATGGTCACAAGTACTCTAGTACAAGTACAAGTATTCTAGTAGATTATTACTGCATTGTCGAATACGTAATGATATTACAAGTTTCTTCCGAGTATTTGAACGAAGTAACAAAATGGTGGCCGACTTTTTGTGGCAAGTCACAATCCGTGATATTATTTCCGATCCAATTCACATGTGCACAATCACCAAACTATATTACGTAAAGCACCACTAACAATATAAAGTCAAATAATACAAGATTATTAATAAAATATAAATATATAAAATCCCGCCAAAACCTACTTTCTGTTATTTCCATCCTTAGGAAAAGGCAAAGGTATCTAAACTATGCAGCCAAGTGGGACGTCTTTTCATAAATGCTTAATCTGAAGGGTTTTGTGGTTTTCTTGTAACAAGATGGTGTCTCGCTTGTTAGAACTTGCCATGGAGTTTTGTGTCATCTTGGTATTCAGTACATGACGAACTATAATCCCACCAAAAATTCCCTATAGACTAATTAATATTTGTAAAAAATGGCGCGCGAATGTTTTCATTACGCCTCCAGCCTAATGTTAAAAATATAAAAACTCAAATATTCTTGTATTAACAACACAAATTAATGTGTAACTGTTGACAAAATATTAATTTGAAATTATAAAAATTAATTAACACAGTTCATGATTTATAAAAGTGTTCATTATTTTTTTAATTAAGTGAAAAACCTCTGTACTAAAATGTAAAGAAAAATATTCAGTAAACGAAACTAGAAACTGGTAATTTGAACTAAAAGGTAGGCGCGTTTAATAGGCTACATTATGAACACTAAATCAGTGTAATAATATTCTTTTTTGTTTGTAATTACATTCATTAAATATAGTTTAATGACCTGCAGCCTCAGTGACATTCGGAGAATCGAGTTGGTTGAGTATAAGTTCAAAAGAGGTCACATTATCAAGCCTGGCTGCAAAATATTGCCATTTATAAATTCGAAAAAATAAACAAAATAATTTTCAAAAATTAATGAACGCAGTTGTCATAGAAACAAAAATAATAAAAGAAGACATCCGGAAAAAGGGAAGCTCGCTGTGTTTTGTCGAAATAATTGAATATTGAAAACAATGTTTTCCGATGAAGATATAAAACCTATACACGAAAGTTTTATAAGACAGGGCGACGAAATAATAAGGTGTGAAGTTTATTTCATTTTTGTTTCGAGACAATATTATGGCCGACATATTGCGACCGACTAGATATTTTACTGTTTAGTCGTAAATTTTTTTTTGTCTAGAAAAACATGTTCTCATTTTTAGCATACGAGAGGTGTGCTTGAATGACAAATTTGACAAGAAGGATTCGGGTTTTCACAGCGAAGCGTTGTTGTCAACATCAAACAAAAATGACGTGAGTCATAGAATTTTATTTTATTTCTTTTATAATGGCTGTATGGGCGTTAATTTTCGTTTTCGTTTCGTTAATCATCGTCGGCCTCATCGTCACTTACCATCAAGTGAGATTATGGCCAAGCGCGTTACCTGTTGAATATAAAAAAAAAAAACGTGTGGCACTCGGGGACTGCCGCGGTAAAGCTATTGCATAGCATTTTTTATTAACATATGCAATTATGACTATTTATTTATTTTATTTATGCAGTATTTTTTTCCTTTGTTTTTTTTTTTTCTTTGATATTAACTCAAGTTACACTTTTTGAGCATGGTGACCGATAAGAAAACATTTTTTTTTTCTTTTTTGGTCTAAATATTTTTATTATCTTACAATAGATGTAGGTTATTCAGGAATATTAATCATTGACACTATAGGTTTATGGTAACTGAAATAAGAAACAAAAGTTTGAGACTTGATTGGTGTTCGGGTTTTTTCGTTACGGAATTTTTGGATTCGGTCTCCACGCTCAAGGCCCGCGATAGAAGCTATGCAATAGCTTAAAAATATCATAACAACATAGTCTAGCATTATCTAGTGGGATTTATAGTTCAGTAGGTAACGAAAACTTCAAATAAATACAATTTTAAAATTCAAAAGAAAATTAGGACCTAAGAACCGATCGAAAAATCTAAAATTATAGATTTGTATGGGAATTTGCACTTGGGATTATATTCAATAGATGGCGTTCATGGCAGACCTATTGTTTGACAGCTGCGCTATGCGTAATTATTATTAGGAAAAAACGTACTTTCGTATTAAATGCACTGATGATAACGTTATCTTTTGACGTAAATCCAACCTAACGAGACGAAATTATTTTGTTTTAACTAAAAATCATTAAGTTGGTAATATACGAAATGGTACTTACGTATTAACGGCAACACAGCCTTTGTAACACGAGTCTATACTAAGCTAACCGAACCAAGACGGGAATATTGAAAAAAATAAATCGGTTAGGTTAGTTTTTTTTTGACTGCTTGCTCTTCTATTTCGATTTGGTTAGGTTGGAGACATGCGATAAAGAAAACGCAAGCCGGCCGTGACAGCGGTTGGCGAACGCGGTGCGTTTAATACGAAAGTACCAAAAATTATTGTAAATATTCTCAAGAGACTTTCAAAATATGAAAATTGAAAATTCTACGTAAAGTATTGTATAAATACCGAGAGCCAAAAATAAGAATTGAAATTTTATCTGATATATAAAATATGCACCAGTTATGCATAACTTAGATTTATATGTTGTATTTATTATTTATTTGCAGTCGAACGATATAGTCTGGTAGAATTAGAAATAATATCTGAATACAATGATTACGTGTATACGTAATGGATGTATATCCATACACATACTTATACACACTTATTATATAAAAATTAGTTCGATACATCTAAATTAAATTTATACTCGTATATTATTTATGTTCATATACATTTTATTTACCACAGTATATCCTATGATATATTCTACATTATGAGGTAAGTAATATAAATGTATGCAAGTTATATCTATGACACACTATAATAATAAGTCACAGGAAGAGATTAGCGTCTGAGATACAGGCTTGGCCTAGTTCAGGCGCTAAGATTAGATATGAAACAGTACTGTATATCGTAATATGAATCTTTTGTATTATAATGTATTTTCTTGAATAAATTTATTATTATTATATATTTAAGAATTACAAACTCTTCAAGAAAGTCAAAGAAAGAAAGTCAAAGTCACGTTGCTAAAATTTTCTAAGCTGTTATCCTTCAGTTGGATGTACCGCGGTCGTTATTCCGGGATGGTTTCTTTTCTGATGGTCTGGAGCAGCAGCAAGCGAGATTCGCGTGGACCGAAGAAGATGGTAACATCGCTGCTCTAGTATCAGAGCCGGGCTTCGGGACAACCGGTCAGACGACATTTGGGAAAGATTTGGACGCCGCTTTCAAAAGTGAAATGAAGGTAATGAGAAAAATGTATTGCATTGAATTTTTTCAAGAATTTTAAACGTGATATA
This sequence comes from Antheraea mylitta, assembly GCA_014332785.1. Taxonomy (NCBI): domain Eukaryota; kingdom Metazoa; phylum Arthropoda; class Insecta; order Lepidoptera; family Saturniidae; genus Antheraea; species Antheraea mylitta. The sequence continues at coordinate 1,165,740 of JACEII010000016.1, forward strand.
TGGTATATACATAAGTGATGAAAGTGTCTGGACTATTATTTAGTTCCACCCGGGGAGCACATGCATTGAGAGTTACACCAACTAACATAGTCTCCCGTTTTATGAATGAGGAGCAGTTTTTCGTGAAGGAAAGTAATGTGTTGAACTCATAGCATGATGGTGGAGGGCTTTTTCTAAGCCTGCCTGGCTAGCCTCCGTTTTCATGTTAAAATCTGTTGCAAAACGTGTATGAATGTACTCCGGTAGCTAAACTTTGAGAATGAACCACGCTCAAGCGTAACGTATTTAATATCTTGGACCAAACCGTCATTTTATTTTAGGTGAGATTGTGTTCAAATTCTAATACCTGTAAATATATAGAAAAGAAGGTAAAAGTAACGATGGTTTTCTAGGAAGCTGACACTTCGAGTTCCACCTCAGAGCCAAACCGCAGCGAGATCGATTTTACAAATAAAGGCTTTTCGGAACTTCCGTTAGTATCTTCAACGTCGACAAGCAGCTTAGGTAAATAGGATTCAAATTTTTCACATATCGAAACAAATCCTCTTTAAAATAGTAAAAATAAGACTTGAGGACTATGCAGAAACGATATCAACTTCTATGTAGTTACAATTATTCGTATAAAATTCCTGGGTACAAATAAAATGTGTTAGGAAAAAGGAAACCACAAGATACTTACAATACCAAGTAATACATACTATTTATATCTAAACTGAAGACTACTATCTAACAATAAATTATAGAATTAATAACTGGGAGAGAAATACTAAATCATATCAAAGCAATAAATGTTATTGATATTCTAGATCGAGCAAAAGGTAGTACTGGAGCTTGTAAAGTAGATAAAATGGATCCCAGATCCAGGGTTCACTACGTGAAGTACTTGAAAAGACACGGACGTACTGTTAAACTTTGGGAATGTGGAATTTGTAAGTAAATGATTAATATTACGTTAGTTTAGTTAATAACTGTTTGGTATTTTTTGCTACTCTCGAATCTTTAGTTGTCTAGGTAGACGAAATAATGAACCTTCCATGCTTAAAATTGCCTTGTAGATTGATGTACCTATACAATTAAAACAAAATTGATAAAGTAAACAAAATGGGTTATAAGAAGAAAAAGAAGGACAGAAGTTTATGACTACGATAAAATGAACCTGTCTATTATAAAAATGACAATTAGCAATTTATGAATGTAATAACATCAGTACACAATTATAATTCTTTAAAATTGCTAAGCTCTGATGTTGGAACATCATAGCTAATCTTACAATTTACGTCTAAACACAAATAAAATGCGATGACATATTTTATGTTATGTTTGTTTCCGTTCTCAGTTAAACTGAGAGTCTTATCAATATCCTCATTTGGATATATATTGCGGTTGCTCTTAATACTATACCATGTATACGATATAGCAACTAAATTTATCATCATTTATTAACATGGTAATGACATAAAAGCGACTTTTGAACAATGTAGGCAGTCGAGAGTTCCAACATCAGTATACTTTGATGAGGCACTTGCCTACTCACACGGATGAGAGGAACTTCCATTGCGCTGCATGCGGTAAGAGTTTTAGGCAACTGTCCACATTGAGTCAACATCGTGCGATACACTCCACAGAAAGACCTTATGCTTGCGAGGTAAGTTTTCAAATACAGTATTATTAGTCCAACTAAACATCTCTGTCAAAGTTAGAGTTGCTAACCCTAATCATATTGTTGGAATATTAAATCATTCTATATGTAGAGTTCGTTCAGAATCTTCAGCTGTTGCAATCGCATGAAGCGCATAGCCCATGTATTTTATTATTGATACCAGGTTATATGCAACCAAAGATAATATTTCAAAATTTCGAATCTGCAATCTATAATCGATAACTAATACATAAGCTGACAAAAAAGTTTTTGAAAAGAGTTACACTTGTATAACTTTATATATATATATATAAAATTCCTCTGTACGTATCTATATAATCAAACTCTTTTCAAATAGCTAGACCAACTTTCAGTACATTTTTTTGTGTGAGTCCCTTGAGTATTTAGATTTATAATTGAATCTAGTAAATTTTGCTGCGATCTCATTTGAGGATTCTTCTTTATTTACAGAGTAGGACAATCTCTACCAGGCTTGCTAGGTTTTAGTATATATTTGTATGTCATAATTGTATTATTGTTTAAATATAAATAATTCTATATAGGTATGTAATAAAACATTCAATCGGGTGTCAACCCTGATCTCCCATCGGAAGACCCATTCTGATGAGAAACCTTATCGATGTCACCTCTGCCCTAAAGGATTTCACCAGAAAGGTTAACTGTCCCTTCCTAATCCTTTTTCATACATTTGCAGAAAGTCTCTCCAGTATTTGTAATAGCTATTTTATAGACGTAATCATGTTAATTTTTATTAGTAATCAGATTTCCAAAGATTTTTATTTGGTTCACTGTCTATCGTGAATTATTCATGATTGCGACGATTGCACGAGAACCGTCAATAATTGATGTATCACGCTGTACATGATGTATTCAGAAATAATGAAGAACGTGTCTCACTACAAATGAGTCTTAGATAGGCCGATTTTAGGCTAACGTCACTATTTTACTAAAGGCAGAATGATAAATACTTAATAAGCAAAGTCATTATTTTCATAGTAGTATTTCCTTTGCTCAGTTCTTTTGCATAACATTATTTATCATATTAGATACAGCATACAATTGTAGATTGTAATGTAATAAATAAAAAGATTTCATCATCCAAGTCTCCTTACATCAGTATACATGTAACTTAATTTTTAATTTTAATAGTGTAAATTGAGATATACTATTTTTAATACTTCTGTTAACATTTCAGGCAATTTACGAAACCATCTTTTCGCTCATACCAATGAGAGGCCGTATCGATGCAACATTTGCTTGAAAGGCTTCAATCAACAGTCCAACCTCGTTTGCCATAAAAATAAAGTATGAATATTTGCTAAAACATTATGATGCGATGAACCTTATTAACACCAAAATGAAAATATACCTTTATTTTATTTAAGGCTCATCCTAATGAGAATATTGCAAATGTTTTGCAAAAAAGAAACTTGCCTCGACCTTCTAGTTCAGCTACGAGCGTTAAACCAGAATCTTCCCGGTAAGTTTGTTTAGTTATTAAATATTAAATAGATTAATGAAGTTATTATACAATTTAGTTATAATTAAAAATTATTAGCATAAAAAAATCACAATTTTAACTTGTAGCAATTAAACAATTGGAATCTATTCCCTATGTTTGTAGATGCTAATAGCTTTTAACATTGCCCTTTAAGGAACACAAACACAAACACAGATTTGCAAAGAAGGTTAAATATAAATATATGTTTCCTAGCGTGGCCTTAGTTATTTGATCGTATTTCTATCAGTGAATAGATTTAAATGTTGTTGGTAGCGTATTCGAACACTGCATCAATCAACGTAGGTTCGAATCCTTGCATCTGAGTCGGAGCTTCGGTGAGGGAAAACAACGCTTTGAAACCATAGCAAAGTGGTAGTATTTTTCCTGAGCCCACCGTTCGCCAGTTCCACACTCAAGCTTAACATCTCTCACCAGATATTTAAAGGTGTGTTCTGGCAGCTGTAGTTGAGAGCCAGTCCCAAGTTTGGTGTGCTTATCTTAGACCAGATTGTCATTAAATATTAGATTAGATTGTGGTCGAATGCTAAAGCCTATAAAGTAAAAAATGTGATAAGAAATTATGGTTTTCCTCATTATTTTACAAAATATAATTTGTCCCAGAAATACACCTGAGCATTGTGAAGTGAGTTCATCAGTGGGTCCATATTTGCCGCCAGTAGAACAACCTTCAGATATTCGTATTAAATCGGCTCAATGGGATAAAGCAAAAGGCTATAATGAACACCAGGATGTATTTAACGATAAGCCATGGAGCACAATGAGCGGTGGTGTCGTAGTAGATCCTATAAAAACATATCAAATGAGTGTCGCTTTAGCCACTAATCAGACTCCGTTTGCTCTTTTGAAACCTGATAATTGTAATCCTGTTTTGGTTAAGGTCATAGATACTAAGCTGCCAGGTGGAAAACAAGTTAGTATATTTGTGTTTTTTGTATAGACATGTTGTAATTCATGGAGGTCTAATGTTGATTGGAGGAATATCATTCTGATGTACGCAGATTCGAACCTCGCATGTACTAATAGATTTTTTGGAGCTCGCGTACATTTACTAATTTAAAATTCGTAACATTATCGGCTGACGATGAAGAAAAGCATCGTGAGGAAACCTGATCCTGATGTTCTTGTAATACCAGTGTTTTTGGGAAGACATAAAACGGTTGATTTGTCAGAGTTTGAAATCACCAATACGTCATGGATCAGTGTGAGGTGATTATACCCACACCTTCCTTCGGGAAGAATCTTAAGGCCCTTCTGTGATTCTCTTACAAGCTGATGATGATATGTGTCAAGTAGATAATGAAATCCTTATTATTCTTGGATTGTGATATCAAAGTAATTCTTTGAATATAAGTTACGCATGTGTATCCGTATTTTTCTTTTTAACTGATTACAAAAGTAGTAGGTACTGGATTCGGTTGTGTTTTTTTTTTTAAGTTTATTACTTCAGACTATCGACATTTATAAACTAATTTGGAAAATGTTATTGAAAAAGGGATATTTATATATGGTTTCATTTTAATTTTATTGGCAATTGACCCTTAGATTTTGAAGATATACACACATCAAAAAAGTCTAAGCAACATGCGTGATATTACAAATTTTACCATTTATATTCATTAATTTCTAAGTAATTACTCAAACAAAGTGCGTAGGTAAGTAAACTTGTTTGTTATTGATGACATACTGGCTGGTTATAAAAAAAAATTTGATTATGTTTTGTTTTTTCATAAAATTCAAATAATCGCGAATTTGTCCGAATTTAAGTGCGTTTTAATTGCTACGTTTAGTCTTGATTGTATAATTTTACCAAACTTTTAATAAAGTTAGCGACAAAATTGAATTGTTAGATATTCCTTACGTCATGAAGCGACGTCATTTGATGGCAGATGAAATGCAAAGAGCTGTAGGGATGTTGCAAGCGAGAAGTAATCAATCTCAGGTATCTCGACATTTTGGCATTCATAGAAGTGTTATTTGTCGTCTTTGGCAGCGCTACAATAATACAGGAGAACCCGCTGAACAGCGTCCAGGCCGTAAAAGGAGTACAAACACTGCAAGACCGGTACATACAACTGACTGCAAGACGCCAGTCGATGTTAACCGCTCGAGAGATAAGTTTGAGGCTACATATTTCAAGTGGTGTTGATGTAAATCCTCAAACTGTGCGAAATCGACTGCATGAGCACGGCCTACGAGCTCGACGCCCAATCAGATGCCCACCGATACGTCACGGGAATCGCGCTTGTCGATATAAATGGTGTAGAGAACGCATAACATGGACCCAGGAACAATGGGATAAAATTATGTTTTCCGATGAGTCGCGATTCGGGTTTAAGCCTGATATACAAGAAAGATGCGAGTATATCGTCGGCCCGGAAAGGATTTGCTA
>JACEII010000016.1:1176310-1232180 GCA_014332785.1 Antheraea mylitta
ATACAAGAAAGATGCGAGTATATCGTCGGCCCGGAAAGGATTTGCTACAATTCCATTGGGAGCGAATACCGCAAGATGACATAAACAGTATCATTAATTCAATGAATAATCGTTGCCGACAAGTTCTGAATAACAGAGGAGACCATACTTTGTATTAAATTGTTCTATTCTTTCACAATAAATACATCTTCTTTAGAAATTTCATTTTGTAAAAAAAAAGTTTACTTTCCTATGTATCTTAGTTTCTACAGTATATTCTAATATTGTTCATTTCTGTTATTAAAAGAACTTATAAAGACAACAGCTGTTATTTTTACATCATTGAACCCTAAAGATATTATTTTAAAAATAAAATACAACGTTATAATGTGAAGAACCATCCTAAAATTTAAATTAGTACATGTTGCTTAGACTTTTTTGATGAGTGTACAATTGAACTTAAAATCGAATAGGAATTAGTACAAAGATATAATGATAGGTTTATGATAATGCACGACTTCATATTTGATACCTATCAATGGGCAAAGACACTCTTATAGATTTCTTGAAGTAATTTGATCTAAGTGGGTTTTAATTATTATATGATTATTTAAATTGATAGATAAATTAAAATTACATGTGGCAGAGATGCGAATGTTAAGGTAGATGTGTGGTGTAACTGGAATGGATAAGATTATGAATGAGTATATCAGAGGAAGTTTGAAAATAGCACCACTGCAGAGAAGTTGAGGAGTAATAGGTTAGCATTGTATGGGCATGTCATGAGGAAGGATGAAAACCATGTTACTAGAAAAGTGTTGAGTGTGATGGTGGACCGATATACGATTAGAGGAAGACCGAAAAATGTATGGATGTACTGTTTAAAAAATTATATGTCCGTAAAAGGTGTGAATATTGAAATGGCATGTGCCACGAGAGAATGGAAAAGAAAACATGTTGTGCCGACCCTATTTAAGTGGGATAAGGGTAATGATGATGATGAATTTAAATTGATAGATATCTTCAATAGTAACAAAAAAGATTTCGTGAAATAATTCCTCTAATGAGATTCCAATTTATGTTATTCTACAGCTACATATAATAATAAATAAACATTCACTATAGTGCCTTGATAAAATTGCGTTTATGTTAAAAAGATGTTGGTGCCAGCTACCGCCGAGGACTTGAGGACTGGTGGGAAACTTGTCATGAAAGAAGAAGGGGAAGATAACTCGTCTCAGGTAATTGTCTCACACCATAGACTAATAAATAGTTATTATTTTATAATAGCTAAAAAGGTTTACAATCCAAGGAACATAGGTAAGTTACTTCTGTAGTCTTTTGATACTGTGTTTTAGGAAATTGACGTTGAATCCGATGTGAAAATAAACCAAGCCGTCCAAATTAGAGTACCGGTTGTAGCGATTGTGGTTCCGAGGATCAAGCACGGGGAAGGATTGCATCTCGCTGTTGAAGAGCCGCATCATGCTTATCATACCGCTTTGTCTCCTGAAGGTACAAATATTTATATAAATAAAATAGTCTGTCTGTATGCGCCTCGCTCAAAAATTACTCCATCCATTTCGACAATTTTCGCTATATTTTTTATATCTTCATTAATAATACCATTATTTAAAATAAAGCTGTTAGCTACAAAAAACTACGATTAAGTATTACTCGCAACGTATATTTTTTACGCCGTAGAGAAGTTGGGACAAGCGGTGTCCATACACGGGACTACGTAGACATCATCGTAAATATCATCTAGCGTAATATAAAATACAAAATGTAAAATAAAATATTTCGTTTATATGTGAATAGGTGAAGATATTAAAGTTTAATATCATTTTCTCCTCTATTTTCCAAAGTATAGCAGAGTAAAGTCGCAGAGGCCGAGTGGCTAAACGGTGGAATATTAATTCAATGTACGCAGGTTCGAACCGTCATGTACTAATGAGTTTTTCGCATACATTTACTAATTTCAATTAGTAAAGCTATCAGGTGAAGGAAAACATCGCGAGGAAACCTAAACCTGATAAATATTCTTGTAGTAGTCGTCGCGGTCGTAGGAAATTATAAATCTATTTAAATATCGAAGTTTGAAATTTCCAACATATTCGGTTGTTATGGAGATTATGCCCAAAACCTTTCTTCGAGAATAGACTTATCGACTCGAATGAGTCTCGAATGTGATGATTAATTAATTAGAGTGAAAATAGGAGGTTAACCGATGAATAATGTACTACGGCTATTTTGTTTTATATTACGTCAAAATCTTTACCTTTAATTATTAGGCAATATTACGATGGATCCATGCACTTCCAAAACCGAATCTCTTCCCGGACCTTCTAATATTCCTCCGTTGAAGCCACGGCCTCTTCAAAGTAACGTCGATTATACAGACCGCATTCTGAAAACAGGTGAGGTTAAAATAATAAATACTCAAACAACACAAGAATGTGTAGATTTTCTCTATTTAAATAATCTAAAAGAAATTGATGCTCTTGTTATGAAGCGGCATCTTCTACAAATTTATATTAAGGCCGTTACATTTCAAAATAGGCCAAGTCCAATCTTAGCGGTTTCTAATATTTTACGTTATTTTTCAAGATCTTTAAAGTTTGTACATGTAAAATGTGAATACCATAACAAAAACTAAAAGCCTTATGGACGGTAAAATGTGAACTTTATTCTCGGCGTATAAAAACTGGAAATCTTAAATAGATTAAGCATATTATACAAACGTTTAAAATTAGATTTAGCTTAGTAGATCTGAATTACATTGTACATTTCTAGGAGAGATGTCATCGTCTTGTGCCTTACCTCCTCCATCAGCGCCTTCGCCGCCTTTCGATCTTATCTCCATGGATTTGTTTGAACCAATAGAGTGCATACCTTTAGGTCAGTAATTAGTAAAATCATCAAAAACACAACCCAAATGAATTTTTTGCGCATTAGATGTGGACTTGATTATTCTAACATTTAGGTCCTCAGATAACTCCAGTCGACAACATTGACCAACCGCCGCCCTCTGATGACTCTGATATTTTTATTGGAGAATTTGATGTAAGTAATCGGAGTCCTACAAATCTGGTAGAAGTGTAGGTTTCATTTTCAGTACATTTACAAATGAAACTGATCTGTATTTTCAAAACTCTTTGCATTATAAATTTGATGGGAAACTACTCCTGGAGGTGTGCTAGTTCACAGTAAAATGAACCTGTATGCCGTCACGGTAAATGGTATGACGCTACCTTATACCTATTCTAGACTCTTGAGTGTATACACACGCACACTATATACGTTGCTTCTCTGTGTGTAGTTTCTAATATAAGCTGAAATGTTTAATATCCGCTGAGCGTCTCCCGACGGCCATCTTGTTTTACGACACTTTTCCGTCTAATCGTATGTTCTACAAACATATCTATAGGTTTAGTTTTTTTTATAGATACTATTAATTAATCTGACACCTTTGGCTGTTTCATTCTATTTTATGGCTTTATATTAATTTACCAATAGTATATTTTGTTAATTTTTTTTTAAAGATATGAATTACAAAGTTTTTTATGTTACAGGAGAGTATTCCGCTGACCGATTCAGATTAAGGGAGTAATGAAACGGATTTTTATTTTTTGCGTGTATGAAATAATTAATATAACTGTTTGATTTAGCGTTAAGTGAAGATATGTATAACAAATATAAAATTAGCATGACTTTTCATTTTATTTCCTACTTTAGACGTTTTGAAGAAAGTCTTTGAAGTGGAAATTTCTGCAGCCTCGTTATGATTTGATATGATGATAGAATTTAACGTGCAAGAGTATGAGGTATTATATGGTTTATATATTTTGAAAGTTTCACTTAAATCTCGTGTTAACACACGTTTTATATGTTAAAACCTGATTAACGATTAGAAACAATAGCAAAGTTATGTTAAAACCTTTAATCAACGTAATGAAATCATAACTTCTATACTATCTGTTTGGATCTGATATTATTATGAATAAACGATTTAAACAGTTCACAGAAAAAGCCTATTCCCTTGCATTTTATGTTCAATCAATGGTATAATTTCAATTATGTGAGTCTCTTTTGTTTTATAACACAAATCAAAAACCTCAAGTTCACTGTCATGCAAATTCTAAAATACTCGTTCATTGATCAAAATTAAACATAGCTAAATTAAACTTTCGTAAACGAAGTTTTACGCACAATTGTAACAATATCTCTCTCGCACACACAAAGAAAATGTCATATTACTAATAAACTGTACGTAAAAAATATTCAATGAATACAATGGATATTTTCTAAAAAAGGTCAATTTCCTGTTCTGGACGTTAATAATCCTGCATTATGACGTAGCGATGATATGTCGTATCGTTTCAATGTCGATGTCGTATCGTATTGTTATCGGCACGTGGACGGAAATAGGCCCTTTGGCGACCCCTCTGGTTGAAATAGTTCCGAAAAATTGTCAATAGATGGCGTTAGAAGTCAGAAAACGAGTTATTTCGAAATTTATCGAAACTAATATGTACATATTATTATGTGTGAATGAATCTCTTCATTTTCCCGTAACGAACTTACGACATACTATATTTTAGTACCTGGGCGACCGAGCCCAGCTCGGTTCTTTAAAAAACATTTTTAAATTAAAATAAACTGTTAGGTTTGCCTTATAAAATTAACATTTCGTACAAAAAAATATATCTGTTCTTCATCGGATTCGAACTGGGGTTACACGGATTTTCGAAGCAGCCGATTTCCATCTGAGCTATTTTTGTTTTGACAGCGCCGGCGAAATTTACCTTTATATTCTAGCTATATTTTTTCATTGCCTCAAAACGCAGTTAAAAATAGTTTTCTATGAATGAAATCTAGCTAGGTCGATTTATCGTCCCCGAAGCTATCAACATACTAAGTTTCACTGAAATAGATGACGCTGTTTCCGGGGTCTTGAATACATACAAATATACTAGAATTGCTCGTTTAAAGGTATAAGATTTCACAAACGTAATATAACTTAAATAACACCCATATAATATTATAGGTAATGAAGACAACATAGTAGAACGTTAGAATCATTTAGTTCCACGGACACTTAAGCATATACGGTGCTATTACAAAAAAGTTAAACAAGTTTTGAACGTTTGCTTTAAAAAGATCTCTCGGTGAATGTTCGCCGTCTTGCTCTTTTGTCTCGCTTTGGTTAGGTTACACTTGCGAAAAAAGGATAAGGTGATCTTACTCCAGGCGAGCGCGGTGAATTTCGTACGAGACCTCTTTTAAACCAAGTATTTAACTTTTTTGTAATAACACTGATTAAGTTTTAATTTATACACTAATTCAGGGTTTATCACGAAAAGTAAAAAAAAATGAGTGCATGAGTTGAAAGTAAAACTTCTTTTAATTGTATGATTATTATATTTTTTTAATTTAATATTGTTTATTATCTTTTTATTAAAAAAAAAAATAATTGATTTATTTCTAAGCTATTTCTTGCCAAAATCGAAAATATTTAAAAACCGGATGGTACAGAAACGTGACGCCATATCGCCGTAACGGACTTCCGTTGCATTGTCGTTCAGTTGCCTCCTAGCCGCGCCTCAAGGAGTTTTCTTGTTTGAACCTGATTATTTAAAAGTATTTATATACTGTTCATGGACATTGTGGCTTTTATGAAATATAAATTGTTTAAAATTAACAATAGATGGAGTTAGTTGTTGGTAAAATTTCCCTGGGCTAGTGGTAATGCAAATTGTATTTGTGTTTAAACAATTCAATACTATATAGTTATCAAATTAATTATGTTCATAAACGCTCCCTTCTTGATCTCGAGAAATCGAAAATTGTACAAATTGCTAAAAAGAACCAAATAAAAAATTAAGAAACCGTACAACACAATATAACCCACAAAAAAAAAGTTTCTCTTGTACGAATAGTAACAGTATCTTGATATAAGAGTAATCTTGTCTGTCTGATAAATTTGTCGAGTAAACTACTAATACAACCACAATAAAAATTGACGTAGATCTGTGGAAGTGTGCAATTTACTTTTCATTTTAACGAAGCAGCGGGAAACGCGTATCTATGTACGTGTGTCACTTATTTGATTGGCGTGCTATACCGTTGCCAGTTTGCTTAAATAAAACAAGGTATTCCATTTAAATTATTTCATAATGCACAATTACAATTATTACACTCGAAATGTTTTTATTGTATGAACGGCTTGTCCATCTTCCTAATGGAACTAGTCGATTGACTAATGACATATCGGCGCACGTCGACACCAGTAAAACCGCACCCAAAAAAACGGTTCTAAGAGAAAAATCACCATAACATTTAACAAGAAGAATGTGACAATAAAACGCGAATTACGCTCGTCTAGTTTTTTACCAAAGCGCTACGCGTGCTCGACACGTGACCGAAAATATTAAAACTAGTGTTAGATCTGACACGCGGCCTTTCCCACCAATAAATAGAGATATTTGACAGCCCTAGTATCATTGAAATCGAACAATAATCAACCCTAAACCTTATACTTAAATCATATTTTTCCTTATCTCTAATAAATGTACTGATCGCACGAACCACGTTCGATTTTGGATTCTATTTTGTTATAATAAAATCCCAAATTTTATTCTTTATGTATTTATGTAAATGGTAGAGTTGCCCCTAACTGTTTAATACGCCCCCGACGGTTATCGAATAATGCGTCGGCACGTGTAGGGTTGCGTTTTTTATCGAATTTTTATTTCGCCGTGCGAACGAAGAAGTGGCGTCTGGTGCAGACTCGCCGCACAATGGACACCGCTGCATTGTGGGAGCAACTCGAGACCGAATTCAATAAATATTTTCATCGATTTGTATTCACCCAACTCTATATATTTATAAATTAAAGAATACACTCCTGGTACTCATTTTAATTCTTTAGTACGTGAATATAAGTTTCAAGTTGTTAATGCCTACGGAATATGGTACATTTGTCTTTGTGGTAATTTTATTTATTTATTAATATCAGAATAAAATATTCAGTTCAAATTTTTTATTAGATAAGACCTTATTTACAGGAAGTAAATATAGGCATGCATATCAGATATTATTATTACTGTATAATATAATTGAAAAAAATAAGATATTGCGAAATAAAATACAAACAAATATTGAGAAATTATATAATATTGAATTGTTACCCCCTTATCTTAGGTTTTAGGTTTTATAACAAAGTCCCGGAGTACATTACCGATTTACCGGATAGTGAGTTTAAGGATCATTTCAAACGGGTTTTAAAATCTACAGGCTTATACAGGGTGGATCAATATGAGAACGGTGGTGACTCTGGAAATGACGTCCCTCTCTGTACATCCGCCATAAACTAATTTAACTATCTATGTTTGTAAAAATATATAGAACAAAAATATAAACAAAATCGAGTTTCTTGCTGGTTTTTTTGACGATTAGGTTGTTTTCTTAAGGCCTGAACTGAATACAGTATTTTAGATTTTGATAAGACTATTGTCCATTAGATGCAGAATTTTTGTAAATTGTTCTACGTTACTTATATTTTAGATTCAATTGACTCAAAGGGAAAAGGTCCATTTTCTAAATCCCCAACAGACGGGAATGGGCTAGTAAAAAGTTTTGTAGGTGGTAGAGCCACACTGATGGGTCTGAATGGGTCGGCTCGTCTGGGGTAGTACCACCCTCTCACAGAAAACCGACGTGAAGTAATAGCGCTTGCATTGTTGCGTTTCGTTCGGTCGTTGAGAGCGCCGGAGGTCCACCTCCCTGCCTTTCCCTTCCCTCTCTGCCCCTTCCCCCTTCCCCACCAACACAGGTAGGCAATGCACTTGCGACTCCTCTGGTGTTGCTGGTGGCTATGGACGGTGGTGAACACTTAACATCAGATGACCCACCTGTGCGTTGGCAATAAAAAACTTAAGAATTTAAGCGCCAAAAAATTACACAAATCAAACTAACATATAATATCATAAAATACCATTAAAATAAACACAGGGCGAAACACAAATCCCTCTCAAGGGTACGTTCTCGACCCTAGAATATCATTTCATATTTTGATTACGATATCAATGTCACCCGCTCTCATTGTATGGGCTTTTTTGTACCCTTTGTCCGTTAATACACATATTAACCTATTAAAAGTCGCGTGCCGAAATAATACAATATTTCACAGATGTAATAAAAACTATTATGTTTTTTATGTGTGAGAAATTATAATACGTGTTAGTGATCATATGTCATTACTGGTTATTCGTCGCGGCTTCGCTCGTGTTAATGAAATTTGGTTTAAATTACCTCAAGACCTATAGGTTCTTTTCTGTATTCAATAGTTCGTACGAGAAAGCATAACTAACTAACAAACAAACGTACAAATATTAGTTATGACGGTGCACGATAGGTACTAATGTTTATCAACGGGTGTGCGTCACCTAATGTTAAGTGATCACCACCGTCCATAGTCATATGCAAAACCAAAAGAGTCGCAAATACGTTGCCAACCTGTGTTAGGGAAGAGGAGATGGGGAAGTTCAGGAGATATGAGCCTCAGGCGTTCTCACTGACTGAACGAAACGCAACGATGCAAGCAACAGTACTTCAGTCGGTTATCTGTGAGAGGGTGGTATTACCCCGGGCGAGCAGACGCATTCATGCTGAAGTCAATACTATATCTTCAACGTGACTCTACGACCTACAATGCTTGAGTTATTGAAATGTCAAAAAGAGAACATGTTAGTTTTAATCGAAGTAGTTTAAATCAAAAAAACTAAATTAAGGCCTTGAGAAGACACTTCTGAACGTCCGAACATCATTAAGACCTCGGTAAATAACCCAGTAAACGCGATAATCTGATATGAAACTCTAATTTATTTATTTTATATTTTGTGTTTTTTAATATTACAACTATTTAAGTCCTTTACAGACGTTTTTAGCAGAAGTACAGAGAAGAGTGTAATATCCAGACATCACTAGATTCACTTATAAACTTATATCACTAATAATGTTGACAGCAAAACTTAAACACTTAACACAGCCCTTAAACTTATTATCTGGGTAATCAGTAATTTGCTTTGGGACTTCATTGTCAAACTTAACATAATTTCCCAAATAACTTATTTGTGGAAGTCTAAAACATGGAATTGCTAATTTATTATTACTTCTAGTATTAAAATCACGCGAATCTATACTAATATTATAAAGAGGTAAAGTTTCTGACGTTGTGAGTTTGTGACGTTGTAGGGGGTAATCTCAGGAACTACTGGTCCGATTTCAATAATCCTTTCAACTTTTAATAGCTCATTTATCGAGAATGATTATAGGTTATATATGACTCCGCTAAGACCAATAGGAGCAAATATATGGAGGAGTTGTTGAGGCGTATATGCTTGGTACACATATACGTTTCAACAACTCATACATATATGAATAGTTAGCTAGGTTAGCTAAGATAGGTCGCGATTTTGCATGCAACAGGCAACAGCCAAGCCGAGGTGTGCCGTGCACCCTTGAGCTGGTTGCCAAAATAAAATCGGCTGAGTGCCTTAAGCGCTCGCCTTAGTAGTCCGGTGAAGCTGTTAAGACGTTGCTGGGTCAATAGCGTAACATTTCGAAATAAAAAAAAACCAATAGGAGCGGAGCACCAATGAAGAATGTTTAAAAATCGGGGTTTTTTTCCTCATGAGAGCTTCCGCTGCGTTAGCCCAAAGTAACTATTCCACGCGAACAAAGTCGCGGGCAGAGGCTACTCGTTGATAAAATGCTATTATTTTGTATATTTTTTTAACATGTATCTTTTATTTTGTCGTTACTTACTGCCTAAACCCCATCAAAAAGAACGATGCGATACCTATAACCTAAATAATACTGTAAAAGATATTTTATCTTAAAACGATTTTGTTTCAAAATTTGGATATAAATTCAGAAAAAAATATACATGTATATTTCATTTTTGTATGTAGATTAATAAAGTATTATGTGATATTTGCACAATGAAATATATATTTTTAAATTATAAAATAGTCATAATTATCGATGCATATGCTTAATAATATATTTAAAGCTCGAGAAAAAATGTCGATAAATCTTATTTAGACATAAAATTAAATAACGTAATTACAAAATACAAAAAAAGTTTCACACTAGATCATCTTTTGCCCAAAATCGACTTATTGAGAATAATTAACGATGTTCGCCTGTCGGCGGCAGACGGACGACTGGCGGCGCACGCGTCTCACACGCGGCCAGGATTAACGCGATTGGTCACAAGCGTGCATACGTCCTCACAACTGACGACTCAATCGGTGCGGATTTGTTGCAGTCTTGCGACTTTAATGAGGTATGACATTGCTTTTTATATTCACTACAGATCATTTTGTTAGGGTAGTAATTAAATACAACAGTTGAATTGTTATTAATGTTTCGATTGATCACAAAAGAGGTGATAATTTATCATAAACGTCAGATATTTGTATGAGACTTCATAATTTTTTTCGATCTGACTAAGCTATTGACCCAGCAAGGTCTTAACAGCTTCACCGGACTACCAGACTTCAGAAGTAGTTACAAGAAAAAGCTATAAACCAAAAAAACTGACTTTGTTCGAGACCAAATTTAAGTACAGTGGTTATAATAGGAATCATAATAAAACCATAAAACTTTATAATTCTTTTTTATACCTCTAAGGTTGAAAATTAAAGACAGTTAATACCAAGTTTGAAATAAATTTACCCTCAAAAATATTATTACGCTTTCCGTACAAAACAAAATTAAAGGTTGAATATCTTACCATAGACAATGAGTACATTCGACAAGAGGTTTTTAACATCTCCCTTATATTCTTAATACATTAAGCTGAGCGATTTATCTTAACAATTATATTTTATGCAAAGATGCATTGAACGCAAATGCTTATTTATAATTCGTTATTTTTTTTTAACTCTTTATATCTTCATATAAAATTAACCTATTGTGATAACTTCTTTCATAAATAAGGGCCAGACCTCTAAAAAATAAATATAGAAAAAATCTATTCAATAGACTTTGTGTGATGACAATATACAACAATATACATTATATAAATTTTAGAAAATATTATAGAATAAAATTGACCCGAGATACTACAAAAGGAAAATTATATACTGCAAATGACCGTGAATAAATACTTTTATTATCTCCTGATTCAGATATTCCTGTTTCAAAAAGAGGGTTAAATTATGTAATACATAAACCCAACTAAATAAACTGCAAAAAAACATCTTTTATTACTGAAAAAGTTATATCATATTATACATATATTAAATAAAAAAACTAAAATTAATAAAAATAACCGCAATTCCTGAAACAGTTACAAATTGAAATTGAAACAGCGACGTCGAAACAACAGACGGGTCGAGTCGAGTAGGATTACGCTGGCATATATCACGCATGGCCAGAGAGGCAAATTGTACGCTAACCTGATTACAACTGCTAGTTCCACATTGTCTTTACCGCCTCCCGCACCCCGCACTCCAGCCGACCCCTACGGCGAATTGGTTTTACATAAAGAAATACTGGAAATGCTCACCAATATTTATTTACAAATTTTCGTTAACTCTTGACTACTAAAATATATAACACCTACGTCGTTAATTGTTGAACTATATATTACACAGTCACTAACATATATATCGAATCTTTACGAAATTTTAATTATTTTTATGAATTGTAGTTTTGTTGTACTAGACATTTTTGAACACGAATTTACGAATTTTTTCTGGGGGTAAATTTCACTCCCGCACACCAGATTAAGCCCCCCTCGGCAACGGCTCAAGTACTAGGTCCGTTCCCTCGGCGTGGAGCCCTTGAGTACGCTGCTCAAGCGATACAGTGACACAAAACCTTACCTCACTGCTACAACATCACAGACATCACCTATATACACGTGCACGCTTACACGCTGTTTTTCTTTTTCAGAGAAATATACGACAAAGAGTTCTACCTTTATTTTTCCCTACCCTATCCTATCCTAAATAGTTTAGAGTAATTTTTCCAACACAAAACACATATAGGAGTGGTTGAGGCACGCATGCTTGGTACACATGCATGTTTCAATAACTCATATACGTATATCTAGATAACTTAGCTTAGGTTAGCTCAGATATGTCGCGATTTTTGCACAAAATAGGCGACAGCCCAAGCTGAGGTATGCCGTGCACCCTTGAGTTAGTCGCCCAAACATCTCAAATCGGTTGAGTGCCTTCAGCGCTCGCTTCAGTAGTTCGGTGAAGCTGTAAAGACCTTTCCAGGTCAACAACGTTTTCATTTCGAAAAAAAAAAACATTAATTCAATATTTATATATGTATAACATAATATATAGATAAACTAATTTCTATCTAAACTAAGAGATAAATGATGTATACAATGTTTGTTCGTTTGCACCAAGTATACTCGTTATTTGATTCTAGAAATTAATTCTATACTTTAGAGTAATAATCATAAGCTATATTTTACATTTATTACGATTTATGTACCCGATTAGGCCTCCCACGGCCGCAGCTAAAGCCTAGATTCGATCCCTCGGTAGGGAGCCCTTGAGTGCGTTGCTTGCGCGATACGGTGACACACAAATATACATCACTGCTACAACACTACACGATCACTCCCACACACGTGCACGCCTACACGCTTACACATGAAAGTGGAAGGGTTTACGTTTTTCCCCTTATCGAACTGAAAAACTCTCAATTTTCCGATAATAAATATATGGAGGAGTTGTTGAGGCGTGTATGCTTGGTACACATATACGTTTCAACAACTCATACACATATGAATAGTTAGCTAGGTTAGCTAAGATAGGTCGCGATTTTGCATGCAACAGGCAACAGCCAAGCCGAAGTGTACCGTGCACACTTGAGCTGGTTGCCATAATAAAATCGGCTGAGTGCCTTAAGCGCTCGCCTTAGTAGTCCAGTGAAGCTGTTAAGACCTTGCTGGGTCAATAGCGTGGACATTTCGAAAAAAAAAAAACGATTTATGTTGTATTAAATATATATTAAAAAAAAATACGTGTGGCACTCGGGGACTGCCGCGGTAAAACTATTGCATAGCATTTTTTATTAACTTATGCAATTATAACTATTTATTTATTTTATTTATGCAGTTTTTTTTCTTTGATATTAATTCAAGTTACACTTCTTGAGCGTGGTGACCGATAAGAAAACAATTTTTTTTCTTTTTTGGTCAAAATATTTTTATTATCTTACAATACATGTAGGTTATTCAGGAATATTAATCATTGACACTATAGGTATATGGTAACTGAAATTAGAAACAAAAGTTTGAGAATTGATTGGTGTTAGGTTTTTTCGTTACGGAATTTTTGGATTCGGTCTCCACGCTCAAGGCCCGCGATAGAAGCTATGCAATAGTTTAAAAAGTAAGTGGTATGGCTCCACGTTGATTCAATGGTTCAAAAGTTGAATACGTTATCGTGAAAAATATTTAATATCTAAGTTAGTGCCAGTTTTGCTGTAGCCCTTGTTAATAATTATCGAAACATGGTGAAAAAAAGACGAAATGGAGCGCAGAATTATGGAGCTTTGTTTATTATTTTCTAACTTAACCAACATAAAAACCTGTCTTAATGAATGAGTTTCTTAATATTCAATTGCTAAGAAGTTTTGACTATCATATATGCTAACCAACATAACTATAACTCTCAGGATATGTTCATCTCTAGACTGCCACCAATACTTACATGCTGTAAATGAAGTGGTTACTAAATAGAACAATGAGCAAACTACCTTAATTTCCTTTCCACCTTTAAATTATTGCAATGCTCTAAACGTATTAATGACAAATTTCTCCCTCTTCTACTGTACTACTTACCTTATATTATTTAGTCCGCAGGTCTTTTGATAATGCCTTTTCTATTGTTAGAAATTTATCTATCTCTATGGATCCGATGTTTTTTTTTCTGTTCATATTAGTCTGAGCCATAAAGAGAGAGGGAACAAACCGTATTTGTTCTTGCAATTTACATGGACTTTTTACATACATTTAGAAATTATGAAATAAGAATTCTAAATATAAAAATTTTACGACACTCAATTTTTTTCATTATTTTGGTAATAAAAACATACATAATAGATAAAAAATTATGTCCATTCCAGTACCAAAGCATCTACGTCTACCATTAGAACACCGCATATATAAATTCATTAAATTTCAATGGAGACCGAAATGCGTTTTTGGTAATTCGATTTGTTTGTGAATTGCAGATTGATTTTATTGTGGTCCATCATGTTGATACCTATTCGTATTTAAATAAGTATTATTTATCGACGCGATCTTTGCTATTATTTGAGGACTACTCTTCGTACTGAGTAATTTTATTAACAAATCGAATTAACTATATTAATAAATAATCAATTCCCGAATATATTTAAGCGCATGTCTTAAGAACATCTGCCCCTATTTCTTTAATTCTTTTTTGTTGTTTTTTTTCGAACTGACTACGCTATTGACATAGAAAGGTCTTAACAGCTTCACCGAATTACTAAGGCGAGCGCTTTGGGCACTCAGCCGATTTTATTTGACAACTAGCTCAAAGGTGCACGGCACACCTCGGCTTGGGCTGTTGCTTGATACGTGCAATTCGCAACCTATCTAAGCTGACCTAAGCTAACTATTCATACATATATGAGTTGTTGGAACATATATATGTATCAAGCATACATATCTCAACAACTCTTACATATACATATATGTATATTTAGTATCGGGTAATTTTCTAAACTATTTCAGTACGATAAGGGAAAGAAAGAAAACCCTTCCACTTTGATATGTAAGCGTGTATGCGTGCAGGTATGTGGGGGGGATATTTTTTATTTATAATTGACAGTACAAGGTTAGTTCAAAATAAAATGTTTGAAATGTTAGAAAAAATTGAGATAAAAAATCTCCTTATAAAAAGGGAGTAAAATAGTAGAGAGATGTTCACACATTGATCCAACCAGTAATACCTTTGTTAATAACTAGCGGGCACGGTGAACGTTGTCCCGCCCTGACAATTTTTTTTTTTGGCAAAGTATATACCTAAACCTTCCTCGTGAATCACTTTAACTAGTCGTGAAAACCGCATGAAAATCCGTTCAATAGTTTTTGTGTTTATCGCGAACAGACAGACAGACGTAGTAGAGGAGTCTAAAATATTGCCATACATTGCTAGTAAATAACCAAGTAACATTTTACTGTAGTTAATTTTTTTATAGAAGCAAATTCTCACAATATAACAAACACTATAATATAGGAGATTATAATTAGTATAAATGCTCCCTCAGCTAACGCAATAAGGGACGTCAAGGGGTCCCTCAACGCAATACTAGGAACATAATTTGATTTTTATTTTGATCCCATTGGTATGACTGATTGTGCCTCGGGCGCATCTATTTAACTACTGATTGCTGAGGGATTTTTATTGTGTTACTAAATGTTTATATTATGATATTATAATTGTTAAACTTTAGAGCAGTAATATTAATTAATATTAAATTTCTCTCTAACTTTATCCATCTTACTAAAGAGGATATAATGTAAGGTTGATCTTCCAATATAATATTAGTAAGGGTAAGACATTTTGGATTAACTATATCAAAAGAAGTCAACTACATTTTAATGTATAATTAACACAAATATGTAAGAGATAAAAACAATTAATAGGTAAAAATTCAAATGAGCAAATTATTTAAGAGAAATAGAATGAGAAGCTAAACAAAATTGCTGTTGACGTCAATGTTATCACAAAAGAAAAGAAGGTAAAGTATAGAACAAAATAGACATAATGATGATAATATAAATGATCAAAAACTAAAAATTAATGTCAATAACTGAACATAGAAAAGGTCTCAGCCTACCCGCGGCCGAGGAAAACCGCAGACTGGGGGTACAATACCCCTCAGTTACTTATAAAAAAAAACCTTTAAATATATTTATAACTTCTTTTTACTGTACAATCGATATTAGAAAATTGTAATTATTAATGTATATTCTATATCTATATATCTACAAGTGTACAAATAATAAGAATGCAAATGTAGTGTGTCTGTACATTTTTGTTTTTCGAGAAAAAAATTGTTGGAGTTGTCTAGGAATAATTAATAGAATACATTTCAATTATTTTTAGAAACGGCTGTCTGTCTGTATGAACACGTATCACTTTTAAAGTACTAGGTTTACAATAAAATCGTAAAGCATATCCTCAGGAGTAACTAAGTCTTTGTTTCATTAAAATCGGTCTACTCTATCAAAAGTTATTGTAGTTTTAATGACGACGCGGCGTAAGTACGAGAGAAAAAAGTAGATAAGAAAATGAATTTCATACATTTGGGCGACTTTATTAATCACTGTTCTTACATATACTTTCACGCAGACGAAGTCGCGAGCACAGTTAGTATAAAATAATATTCAATAACATTAAGAAAGTTTAACTGTAATGTGTTAAACTCAAAGAAGATTTCTCTGTAAATGCCGCTGTCAAAATATACTAATATATAAGTTCAAAGGAAGAAATTAAGCTTAGCGATAGGTTAATGAAGTGAATTTTTTCTAATATTATGATTTAGTTACGATACCTTGTTTAGCTCATCTTTAAACGTAATTACAAAACATTATCGCTAAGTTATCGCTATTTAAATTTACTCTAAATCTTCTTTAGAAGGTATATTATTCGCGGATATTTATTTACAGCTAAAAGTACCTTCATGCAATAAATAAAGGGATGCTGAACAACTCATAGTACCATAGAAATATTATGCGACAATAAATACGTGTACATTTTGATGATCATTAAAACTGCTAACGGTACGGTATTTTGAAAACAAAGTTAAAAAGGTAGCCCTGTATGGAGATATATTGTCTGTAACGTAATACCATTGTGAGAGAAATATGCTAGTAGACAATACTGTTATGAATTTACATTATAAAGAAAATTAAAAACAGAGGTTTTTGTTACTAACTTATGAAGCAATTTAAATGTCAAGCTACTTACAACATGCCTTGTATCTATACTAATATTATAAAGAGGTAAAGTTTGTGAGTTTGTGACGTTGTAGGGGGTAAGCTCAGGAACTGCTGGTTGGATTTAAAAATTATTTCGATGTTACATAGTGTATTTATCGAGGAAGGTTATATGCTATATATCATAACGCTAAGATCAATAGGAACGAAGCACCAATAAAGAATGTTTCAAAATCGGTTTTATTTCTCTTGAGAGCTTTCGCTGCATGTTAGTGTTAGCCCAAAGTAACTATTCAACGCGAACGAAGTCGCGAGCAGAGGCTAGAATGTAATAAGTAGTTTGAGATAACACAAGTAAATTAATAATATTTTTAATAGTTCTTCTAGAGACTACAACTCGAAAATTACCCAGTTTGAGTTCGCACGGATGTAATGCATAATTTAACCATCATAAATACGCAAGTGATTTAGATTTGTGTTTAATGGGCAAAACTTTTTTATATATTATAGGGGGCAAAGGAATAGTTCGGTCACTTGATGTTAAGCGATCACCGCCGTCCATAAACACTAACAAACACCATGGGAGTCGCAAGTGCATTGCCAGTCTGTTTTTGGGGAAGTCGGGGAAAAGAGGGAAATGGTGAGAAGAGAGAAAAGGGGGATGGGGAGGTGGGCCCCCGGCGTTTTCACTGACCGAATAAAACGCAACAATCCAAGCACTGTTACTTCACGTCGGTTTTCTGTGGTGGTACTAGCCCGAACGAACCGACCTATTTATGCTGAAAACAATGATAGCTCCAGTGTGGCTCTACCACCTCCAGAATTAATACTATATCAACCCAAAAATGAATATTGGCTTAATGTTTTTAACATAAAACGTTGACATGCTATCTCTTTTACTGTTTACTATCCCAATCTTACGAAGTAGGTATTGTAAGTGCGAATGTAAATTTGCTTTTTTTTGTTACGTTTCACGGGTCAACTACTCAAGCAAATCTTACGCAATTTTGCATACAACGTGTGTGGTTTAGAAAAGGACTTAGGATACCTATCACCCAGTAAAAATCTACTGCCGAGAGATACACCAAACTTGTAATAACGCGGAAGAAGCCGCAAGCAAAATCTAGGTTTTACTACCAAAATGCTATGATTTTATCACGCTGTTTTCCATCACTAAAAGCTCCGACTGTGCCACAAGGATTTGAATCTCTTTATTAACACGGCGTCCAAACACACGATTATCGCTAATTGCATATGCGATATCTATTTTGATATAATTCAAATAATTATCACAACAAACAACAGAAAGCATGTGGAGCCGTGGACACCTTTAGTAAAATATAAAAATATACAACTATGGAACATTTATCTCTTTCCTTAAACGTTTGAAAACAATTTCTACTTTGTACCTCGTATATTAAACTGTTTGTGATAACTTATTCAATGTAGGCGCACCACTAACTGGTTCCCCGCGTCTAATAAATTTGATTCACAAATCAATTTACCTACAGCCGTACAGAACAAATATACAGGTAAAATGCGAAAGGCTTACATAGATTAAATTAACGCAGACGTGATCATTGAAAACACCTTTCTGTTTAAACTGTAATATAATTGGGGAACATATTAAAATCAATAAAAAAACTGTGTGTGTACTTATGTACACGCGTTAGAAGTTATACTTCTTTGGCGTTACAAGATCAAAACCTTTTCAAAAACTTTATCTTTCGCCTTATTCTACGTTTGTAGAAAAAAGGACACTAACAATAGAAAAAGTATTTACTATATTGAGAGTTTTAATACAAAGCAACAAGATGTTGACTATAGCTAACTTCAGGGTGTCGGTTTTTCGTAACGGTGTGCGTACGCATCGTAATAACTTCAGGGTTTGGGGTGTAAGGGGTGTCGAGTAACATCTTAAGATTTGAGACACCCAAGCCAACCTCACCTGCACGTGGTGCACCCTGCTGAATAACGAACGAGGCAATGGCGACAGCGGGGTGGTAGGGTTTTACAGCCCGACTGGGTCGCAACCACCATGCATATAGCGAAAAAGCCCGTCATAGTGACTCGCTTCTGGGCGTCGCGTTTCGGGATCAGCCTGTGCATATCCAGTACCGGGTGATTTTCGTCATTATGGCCGACATGACAGCGGCGACCGGCGATGGATAATCTGTCTCTCGGTGGCTGCCGATGTTTTTGGATTGTACTATACTTAACATCAGGCATAGTGCAGTCATTATGTCGTGCTTCGATAAAAAAAAAGTTTTTCGTGACAGTATGCGCGCGCATCGTAATAATTTCAGAGTGTCGGTTTTTCGTGACGGTATGCGCTCGCATCATAAATATTTACTCTCATCATTTTTCCCTAACGCGTCAAAAGAAGTATAACTTCAAAAGGTTATTTCTTATATTATTACTAATTTAACGGTGAATCTATGTAACTTTGTAAGCATATAAATTACTTTTATATGTTGATAGACATAATAGAATTGGATAAACGAAACATGTAACCACAGTATGTGAAAATATTTATAAAGTACTTTGTTATTCTGGGCTAATGCTAACACGCAGCTGAAGCTCTGAAAAGGAAAAAACAATTTTGAAACATTCTTCCTTTCGTGCTCCATTCTTAGTAAAGTTGAGCCTTCCTCGATAAATCAGCTATCTAACACTGAAAAAGTTTTTCAAATCGGATTAGTAGTCCCAGAGATTAACGCATTTAAGCAGACAAACTCCAGCTTTATAATATTAGTATAGATATATGTAGATTAAAGAGACAATTTCTACCTGCGTGACAGGAAGATAAGGTTTTTCTAGTGAATGTTCTATTTTTGTGTGTAACACAGACTATACTAAGTACTAATAAAGTACTAAATATAATGTCTGTGGTTATTAATAATTAATTGTGCTTAAATGAAAAATATCTTTATAACTTAAAAAAAAATAATAATTTTGTTTTGAAATGATCTACATAGCATAGTACTATCTGTTATAATAAATATTCTATGGCAGATAGTGTCTACTGGGACCGGCATTGAATCAGTTAGAGTCTAGATCTAGTAAATTCACTAGATTTAAAGTCTGCCGGTTTCTTGGGGCGTTGTATGCAAATTTCGTGTTACGCACTAGCTAGTTTGAAAGTTAAAACCGAACGTTTAAAATTAAGTTATAAATAAATATACATATATAAGGTCAAAATGGCATAACCAGGAATTTAATTTCAAACTAAGAATAGCTCGTATTGTAATAAGGAAACATGTGATATACATACATACAGGCGCGAATAATTTAAAAGCATAGATAATAAAATATAACCATGCAATCATTAAAAGATAACTGCTAACTCTATCTGCTTATCGACTTTGGACGTTATTATGTAATAGAAATACGAGTTATGTCTTACAAGTGGCGAAAACAGAATACGTAGTTTCACAAAATGTAATTTTTGACCGTTTTAAAAAATATTTTAAGCTCGATAGTAAAAGGAATATATTAATTAATATAAAATACTTAGAAACTCTCCATAATTCCTTATTTTTCTCGTAATAATTATCGTGTGATGGAAAATCCTTACTAATAATATTATAAATAAGAAACCAAATTTGTTTGTTTGTTTGATTGATCGTTTGGTTATCTACTACGCATTCACTAATCAGCCGATCGTTATTATACACGTTATCAGCAATATAAAAAAGTACATAAAATACCTTTCATACAATAACTAGTATGCTTTGTTCAGGTAAATTAAGTCTCCTCCTTCTGCGAGGAAGTCATCAGAAGGAGGCGACGGAGAGGGTCCGTGAGGCAGACCCTCAGAGCGGCCGTAGCCAAAGGCGGGCCGGAAGAAGGGGGAGGCGGAACACTCGCCTACTCCCGCTACCGTAGCCGCACCTGAGGGGATGTAGCCGGGGGGGCTCATCCCCTCATTGCACAGGTCCGGCTGACGAGGGGAGGTGACTGGTTGTGTACCCAGTTGCCTTCTATAGTAGGACGAAGCCTGGCGACCAACTTGCCAGGCTGCCGCAGGGGCGGTTTCTCAGGAAGAAAGCCAGAACGGTCCCTGGCCGCCCCTAACATGCGGCCGACGGTTCACCGTGGGGTTTTAGTTCGTGCGAGTCGGACATAACCCACCCTCTCCCCCGGGAGGGTGGGGTATCCGTTAGGGATTTTCCCACGTTAATACAAAAAAAAATGGTAAATTAAGTCTACATTAACGCGAACGAAACAGTAAATAAAAGCTAGTGAGAAATAAATCACATAATACATTTACCCAACGTATTTTTACCCAAGTAAAGATCCGTTACCTACATAATATTTTGACAAAACAAATGGCACTACAACGCACACATGCGTAAAGTAATATCGTACCACCATACTATCTTAGATAAAATGTGAAAATAAGATAGTATATACTCAACATCGGTGATGCAAAAGAAATAGTTATATGTTGTTTAGATTTGGGCAGATTGACGGGACATTCGTCATAAATAAGCTAACTAGCCAAGTTTTAACAAGGCGCTGTCGAAGCGCTCATGACGTACTTATATAGTTATAATGTTACTCCATTACATTACTCCAATTTTAAATATAGTAGACATTTAACCGCAGCGATTTTCAAACTCAGTGCGTATAGTTTTCAATGGGAAGTCACAGACTGAATTTTCAATGAGGACGTCACGGCAGGCTTCACTCGGTGACATTTGCTCGTGGCACCGTCTTGTTTGGACAAAAGGGTTTTTCGAATTTGTGCCCGTCGCGTCGCGTCTTTTCGAAACCGACAAATTTCTCATCTTAAAACTCCCCGTTGATTTATTAATTCGATTAAACAATTTTGCAAATTACGAAACAAATTTCTGAATCGACTTAAAATCACTTCTGACGTTAATTGAAATGATTTATTAAATTTACTTAATTAAAGTACTAAAGAATTAGTAACATAAAAACAAAAATTACATTACAAAGAAAAGGACACTAATTGCCATAATGTAAATACGTTATACTAACAATCGCCGACGACTTTATACGTTTATAAACTAGCCTTTCCCTCCGCTCAATGCAGAATTGGCCTATTCCTCGGGCAATCCACATTTTTTTTTATATCATAGGAGGCAAACGAACAGGTGGGTCACCTGATGTTAAGTAATCACCACCGTCCATAGACACCAGCAACACCAGAGGAGTCTCAAATGCGTTGCCAGCTTCTGTTGGTGGAGAGGCAATGAGGGGGAGGAAGTGAAGGAAGAAGGGGAGGTGTTCCTCCGGCGCTCTCACTGACCGAACGAAACGCAACAATGCAAGCACTGTTACTTCACATCGGTCACACCTACAAAGGCTCTACTAATCTCTTTAATTTTTTGTACCATTGACAAAGCTTAAGAAAAATTTCGTGATAAGCTTTGGGTGGGATTTTAAATTTAAGTCCATTTACTTATCTACTTTTCTCTCGTACTCAAGTCGCGTTGTCATTAAAATAGCAATAACTTATGATAGAGTGAACCCATTTAATGAAACTAAGACGAAATGTTACTCGAAAATATGTTTTATGATTTTCTTAAAAAGGTTTTATCGTGAATGCAGTATTTTAGCAGTGGTGCGTGTTCAAACAAATAGACGTTACTAAAAATTATTAAAATGAATTTTATTAGTTATCTTTTATACTTGTAGGTATCTGGGAGCCTGCACCATTTTTTGAAGTTACACTTCTTTTGGTGCGTTAGGGAAAAATGAGAGTAAATTTTCACGATGCGCGCGCACACTGTCACCAATAACCGACAGCCTGAAGTTAGCTACAGTCAACATTTTGTTTCTTTGTATTAAAACTTTCAATGTATTAAATACCTTTTTTCTATTGTTGATGTCGTTTTATCTACAAACGTAGAATAAGGCGAAAGATAAAATTTTCGAAAAGATTTTTATCTTGTTAAGCCAAACAAGTATAACTAACTCCTAATGCGTGTACTTGTGTACACACACCCTTTTTTTTACAATAATCTAAAAAATAGTGACAAAATAGATATATCAAAATATATTCTGTAGTTTTTGCCAAAATAAGTAAGAAAGACCCATCAATCAGTCACAAACTTTTCTGCTTATATCTATAAAGTGCATAGCAAGTGTAAAGCGCAGTAATATATAATTGAAAGAAAGAAAAAAGTAGAAAGAGAAAGAAAAAGAGTTTTCAGATTGTACTGTGCTAATATGCTTATGATAAGTCTATACAATTTTTAATAATGCAGTTAGTATATTCAATTACTTATAATGTAAAATATTATTTTGTATACAAAAATATATATATGCAATGTAAAAGTTGAACAAAACCCCAATGCTGGAGGCGATAATAAAAATTACAATAATTTATAACACGACGTCAAATGTGAATTCATCCACTGAATGATTCGACTTATCGTGTATTGTAACATTCAACCGCTATAAAATACAAAGGCATGGGCCGCGCCGTACCTATTCTGTAAAATTAAAAACGCAATACGAATCGAAATCGTCGCGCAGATTCCGCACGAGCGGTCCTCGAGAATGGAAACTTAACAACCGCGGTAAATAACCACAAATCACAGCTTCCTAACGCCCGGGGCGAGATTTAAATTCACGAATGTGGCCGTTGCGTTTTCACTGTTTGTTTCCATTCTGTCGCCGTCATATAATTACCATTTCATAGCAAAAAAATAAATCATATTTCACATTATATCATAGGAAGCAAACGGACAGGTGGGTCACCTAACGTTAAGTGATCACGACCGTCCATAGATACTTGCAGCACCAGGGGAGTTGCAAGTGCATTGCCAACCTGTATATCGGTGAGGGGGAGAGGAAGGGATGGAAAGGAAAGGGGAGAGGGAGGAAGAGAAGGGGGGCCTCCGGCGTTCTTATTGACCGAACGAAACGTAACTATGCAAGCACTGTTACTTCACGATGGGTTTCTGTGAGAGGGTGGTACTACCCCGGACGAGCCGACCCATTCATGCTGAAATCAGTCATAGCTTCAGCGTGCCTCTACCACCTACAGTGTTATTACAAAAAAGTTAAATACGTATTGAATACTTGAATAATAAAAATATTAGGTTTTAAATGCACCGCGCTTGCTGAATGTTCGCTTTTTTTTTCTCGAAATGACTACGCTATTGACCCATCAAGGTCTTAACAGCTTCACCGGACTACTAAAGCGAGCGCTTAAGGCACTCAGCCGATTTTATTATGGCAACCAGCTCAAGGGTGCACGGCACACCTCGGCTTGGCTGTTGCCTGTTGCATGCAAAATCGCGACCTATCTTAGCTAACCTAGCTAACTATTCATATATGTATGAGTTGTTGAACCGTATATGTGTACCAAGCATACACGCCTCAACAACTCTTCCATATATTTATTATCGGAAAATTGAGAGTTTTTCAGTTCGATAAGGGAAAAAAAAGTAAACCCTTCCACTTTTATGTGTAAGCGTGTAGGCGTGCACGTGTGTGGGGGTGATCGTGTAGTGTTGTAGCGGTGATGTATATTTGTGTGTCACCGTATCGCGCAAGCAACGCACTCAAGGGCTCCCTACCGAGGGATCGAACCTAGGCTTGAGCCGCTGCCGTGGGAGGCCTAATCGGGTGTGCGGGAGCGAAATTAACCCCCAGACCACGGCGGCGTGATCTGTGGTTACGCGGGCGTGGGCATGAACACGCTCTGTTTCGAGGGACAGGCTGGTACGTACGTACGCTGGTACGTGGATCGTTCGCTGACGTGATTGAATCAGGAGGGTCGGTAAAAATGTGTCGCGGATGTCTTTTATAACGCGCAGCGTTAGGTACGGGTTCATAGTTTGCGGCGGATACCACTAACGGACTGGGATGATTCGTGGCTTTTTCAAAATAGCTAATCGTAAGTGATTTTACGTACGCCCAGATAGAAGGCATCTCTAGGTCTCTATGGAGATCGACTCTCCGGATGTACCACGGGGCACCGGTCACTTTACGTAAAACACGGTTTTGGAGAACTTGCAGCTTATCAAAGTTATCTTTGAACATATGCGCAAAAACGGGGCAGCTATATGTCATCACGGGACGGATACACGTCTTATACAAAGTGAGCTTGTGTCTGAGGGACATCTTACTCTTACGACAAAGAAACGGATGGAGGCGACCCAAGACCATAGTGGCTTTGTTTCGCACTCTGTCTATATGTGAATTGAACTTTAAATGTTTATCTAATGTAACACCGAGATATTTGACCTCTTCGACCCAAGGGATATCGATTCCGTATAGCCTGATGGGCTCAAATTTATTTGCGCATTTCGTGGGATCGAAAAGTATTGCGGCACTCTTATCGGGATTAACTTCTATATGAATGTACGCCATCTTACTCTTTTGTCTCGCTTTGGTCAGGTTAGGTTAGACTTGCGAAAAAAGGATAACGCGAACTTGCCACGGGCGAGCGCGGTGAAAAAAAATGTATAACATCTCTTACAATCATTAAAAAATCGTGTAGTGCTTAATAATGGAAACTCACCAGTACATCAAAATCAACATACGACCATAACGTACATAGGTACTGAATCCGAAAGACAGAGGGATTCGGCAATGACGTATTATTATTCATTTTAAATTCATACACTTGTTCCGCTGTAAACGATTTTCAACCTTAAACCCTCGCATATTTGGACGTTCGAAAATAATATATTTTTTGAACAAAACACTTTAATGACGTCATTGTGCAGTTGAAAAGCGTGGGTGCGACGCGATCGGTGCGTAACGGATCGGCGGTTTTTAGAATTGGAATTGTGGCGAATTGATGTATAACCGTGTCCGATATATCAAGAGACTGTATTACTAACTCCTGTAATAGTTACTTCGTTTGATGATTTGCGAGAAATCGTATTTTCTCATTTAATTTATGAGTCACTAGCCTGTGCCCGAGACTTCGTGCGTGTGGAATAGTTACATTGGACTAACGCTAAAACGCAGCGGAAGCTCTCAAGATGAAAAGAACCTGATTTTTAATTATTCTTCATTGGTACTCTGCTCCTATTGGTCTTAGCGTGATGATATATAGCCTGGTCCTGGTACTGGTCAATCTATTTCAGCCAGAAGTGCAAAATAATATCCATTATAATATTTAATAACAATAATGACTGAGGATTTTCCATATAGTAGCATTAGTAGCACGCTTTGATGGTCGTTTTAATACATTGCTATGACAACATGAGATGTCGATATATTAAAAAAAACCTGAGACAGCCATAAGAACTACCAACTGAAGTGAAAATTCAAAACAATGAAATCAATAACTGTTCTCTTCTGAAACTTTAAATGACTGATTCATTTATTTAGTATGAATTATTTAATTTGAATAGTTTTTTTTATTGAAATTAATAACATGGGTTTTACATCTATTGGCACTTCGAACAATACACTCGGTCATGCTTTAATAGGATGTCATGATGTGAAATCATAAATTTATATCCTGCCAAAAATACCGTTCAAAAAGCTTTGTTTTCATGAAGCATTGACGCGAGTTTGCCGCAGTTAGTAGTTGTGCTGGCCAGTGATCTCATATACAATCTTATATAGGTATAAATATTAACATAAAGATTTATTTTGAAAAATAAAAAATAACAATTCGCATTTTAACATCACGGAACCGCTATATTTGAGCGACCATCCGATTTCAAGTTACAGGAGTAATTTGTCAAAATCTTATTTTATATTTATTCTATGTTGATGTAAATGTATTATATACTAGCTGACCCGTACAACTTCGTCTTCACCAAATTGGTTATCACTGGTTTCAATTGTATTTTTAAACGCGAAAAAATTAAATGAAACTGATACCCGATTGCAGCCACAATTACCGTTTCCAATTGTGAATCCAAACTATCTACGGACTCACTCAGACATATACCCAGATTATATGAGATTTTTTTTTAAATAAGCCTAGATCCCGTTCGTAGCATCATCTCCCAGGATCAATTAAGATAAAAACAAACCTACATAAAACTAAATAAACATCTCTACCACTTACTTTATCATAACTATCTTCAACTTGTATTAAAAGCTTTTTATACTTTATCCTATTGAAGAAAAATATATGAACACCGTGTCGAAGCATCAAACATCGCGTTGAAGCGTCAACTGTCACTTGCTTGTAACTATTGTCTAAGAGTTACAAACTGTTTCGAAAACGAATTTTATATATATTTTTATAATCTCTGTACCTCTCACAACATAGTACCTATCACCTTTTAATAATTTATCTACGTTGATATGTTTCTATTGTAGATTATTCTACGTTGTTACACTGAATATTTGGCATTAAATTTACGTGTATTTAGCACACTTGATATTGGCGAAATTACCTACATAGGCAGAGGTATGGACCGGAAAAAATCAATCAAGCCATTTTTATATATTATATTCAACCGAATAACGGGCTACCTGGCTGCCGGTAAACGTTGCGTTTGTTTGTGCATATAGTACCTTTACAGAGGGGTGTAGCAGGGCGTCTAGCTGTATCATCCTTAGGGTTCTACCAGCTGGCCCACATAGGGCGGTAGAGCTCTACTGACCGCAGGCGCTCTGCAATCTCTCATCAGTGGCTCCAAGTAGCTGTAGTGCACACAGCGGCCACACCCCGGTAAACCGCGTCAGCTCGCGGGCTAAACCTGATTGAGGGGGGTTTGTCTCTTAACAGATCTTATAGCGAAACCTTCTTGCTTAGTGCACAAAGTCTATTTCGGTGAGAAAGGCAGCTTAAAGCAGATATGCAAAAAGTTTGGTGGACTTGGCGGAATAGCAAGGCAAGGTGAATAGCCAAGGGCGACGGTAGAAGGCGTTAGTTACCGTCGTTCAGACACATCATCGGAACCTTCCTCTGGTTGTATCGGTCTCCGTTCCACTAGATTAGGGAGGGGGAAGATGAGTTTTGTGCACCTGCGTTTGCGCGTACGCTTGTGCACTGGAATATTTCCTGCGCACCTGACTGCTTCCGAATTATGGACTCCGATACATACATACATACATACCTTTACAGACAACAATATTGATTTTTTATAATTAATTTAAGATGTTTTTTTTTTCACCCTCTCACAGGAAATCGACGTGAAATAACAGTGCTTGCATTGTAGTATTTTGTTCGGTCAGTGAGAGCGCCGGAGGCCCACCTCTTTTCCCCTTTCTTCCTTTCTCTTCCCTTAGGGCCCTTCCCCCATATACAGGTTGGCAACGCACTTGCGACACCCCTAGTGTTACTAGTATCTATAGACGGTGGTGGTCACTTAATATCACGTGACCCCACCTGTTCGTTTGCCTCTTGTGATACAAAAAAATATTTATTTGTATATTAAAGAACCAGGTATTCTAAAATTCTTGTTCTTCCAACGTTCCCGGCTCTTGTACTAAGGTGTCGCAAAAAAGTCTAGTTACGTTAACTACAAATTTTTTTTTCGTTATCCTGGAGAACCCCTTGCGTTTTATGGGATAAAAAATATATTTGATGTAATCTCGTAATGTTAGTTATCACCATGTCAAGTTTCGTCAAAATTAGTCCAGTACTTTCAGAGTAATGCGTGTTCATAAGGACAGACAGACAGACAAAAATTGTAAAAAGATTATTTTTGGCTTCTGTATCGATAACATAGTCTACTCTGATTAAAATTTTTAAAAAATATTTAATGTACAGATTTCGACTTGTTACAGTTTTATTATAGTATAGATAGAAGATAGATTCCGTACGGTCTTACCTAGATTGTTGTGATAATGGTCTTACAGAACCAACATGTTATGCCCAAATTATGCGCAATTTATTTTTTAATGATAGCTTATAAATTGAAATTGAATAATTTAAAATTGAATAAAAAGTAGTAAATTGTTTTAGTTAATCTTATTAGTATTATTTAGTTCATATCGTACCTACGGGTAAAAAAATAGCCTAAATCGGTTCAGCTATTAATGAGACAAGCCTGGACAAAATATTTAAGTTTCAAGAACATTTGGGGTGTAAGGGGTGTCGAGTAACATCTTAAGACTTGAGACACCCAAGCCAACCTCACCTGCACGTGGTGCACCCTGCTGATCAACGAACGAGGCAATGGCGATAGCGGGGTGGTCGGGCTTAACAGCCCGACTGGGTCGCAACCACCATGTACATGGCGAAAAAGCCCGTCATAGTGACTCGCTTTTGCGCGTCGCGTTTCGGGATCAGCCTGTGCATATCCAGTACCAGGTGACTTTCGTCATTATGTCCGGCATGACAGCGGCGACCGACGATGGATGATCTGTCTCTCGGTGGTCGCCACTGTTTTTGGATTGTACTATGCTTACTATCAGGTATAGTGTAGTCACTATGTCGTGCTTTAATAAAAAAAAAAGCATATTATCTATGTGAATCTCACATTAAGTTATATGTATGTACATACATGTAAATTGCGAAATGTGTGTGTCTGTTAGGCCCTTCAACGATGTAATATATGAGATTGTACGCAGCTCCACATGAAGACGGAAGTGATGTCACGGCGCACAATAGATGGGCCCCGACATCCGGCGCGCGCGCACCACTTCCGCTCGAACTAATGTCGCGGATATATCCGAATGCAATTTAGCGGGTATTTCGGAAAAATATTGCGGTTAATGACTGAGTTTAAGTTATTTATTCTGCAATTTACTGATTATTATCAGTTTTGATGTATCCTTTGAATTCGGTCCTCTTTATATAATTTCAATTATTGTCTTAGAAATGTTCTCTTAATTTCATGTTCCCCTCAATTAAATTAACGTAAAGACAAACAATATGACTTTTACAAATTTATAGTATGTGAGTTTGTTTATTACGTTGTCAATTTTACAGAAAAAGATATAGGGTATCTTTGGTTAATGACACAGCACGGTTAAAAGAGAAGCCGCAAGAAAAAAATATTTATTTAAAACTCTCTTTAGGAGGTGGTACAGCCACGTTGAAGCTATTACTGGTTTAGAACCACTGCCTTACAGAAACACCGACGTAAAATAACAGTGCTTGCATTGTTGCGTTTTGTTCGGTATGTGAGAGATGTAGTGCTTTTATTTTTTTTCTCCACAAGAGATATGTTAAGATAAAATATCATACAATAGAATCCGCGGGTATTAATTAGCTATCTATAAAAATACAGAGAAGATAGTAGTCCGGTGAAGCTGTTAAGACCTTGCTGGGTCAACAGTTCGAAAAAAAAACAAAGAAGATACAATTGACACTACATCCAATAAATGTTTTATTTACCTTGTTTCTATAATTGTGCACACGACATACGTACAATAGGATGAACATGTCAAAATGAGCTTAAACGTTTGTCCCCTTATTCGTGGTAGTTCGTTAGGCAACATTTTAAGATGTTAAATAAATATTGGAAATATTATTGAATAACTCAATGGTATTATGCAGGATAGAGCAATCTTTTAAATTAACTTAGATATTTAGAAAAAAATATATTCTCTCGGTAAATTGAGTGCAACACTATTAGGTAAATATTATATACTCTATATTGTATAGATATATAATTAAATTGTATGTAGTTTGTCCAGTTACGTCCAATTGATCTGCAGAACGACCAAAATTATTATTGACGCGAAACATCTTTAGACAAGGGTAACGCAATGTTAAAAAGGTTCACCATGTAACGTCATTGAATGCTACTTTGTTACTACATCAAGTAAAGAAAACTAATTTATATTAGTTCCTAAGAAAATATTGTTATCGCAATTCAGGGCAGAGCAATGTGCCATCCATTAACGGCCATAAACACTAAAATAAATCAACAATTCTTAATCGAGCAGTTGCGTTTTTTATGAGTCACATTTTCTTTGCTATGTCTTTTTTTTATTGTAGCCACCTTGAATATGACTACATAAATAGCTAATAAACATAATGTCTCTTTATATATTTTAGCTCAAAACGTTATGTTTAACGTTATCTATAAGGTGCGGGTTGTAATCACCTTACAAGACTCTATGAATTTTCGTCTTGGAATAGTTTTTTTTTTCAATTATAATTAGTGCGTTGACCACCGATAATCTTAAATATTAGGTAATCTAATCTAATACCTTTAAACGAGCAATTCTTGTATATTTTTATATTTGTATATATCTAGGATCTTGGAAACAGCGAGAGCGATTTCCGTGAAACTTAGTATGTAGGTGGTTTCGTGGATAATAAACCAATTTATTTCATTCATTTCATTATCGATTTCATTTATTAAAAACTTTTATAACTGAGTTTTCAGGCAATGAAAAAATTTAGCAAGAATATAAAGATAAATTTCGCCACCGCTGTGAAAATTAGAAAATCTGTCTAACCCCAGTTCGAATCCGAGTGATATATTTTTATTTAAAAAAATCCAAATTTGTTGAGGTAAACCTAACAGTTTATTCTAATTAATAAATATTTTTTAAAGAACCGAGTTAGGTTATACGTACTCTCTGAATGAATTAACTTGTCAAAATTACTCTGACAGTCTATAGGAATCTTATTATACACTAAGTTCCTGAATATTTTCTCAGTATGATATTATTTACTATAAAAATATATTAACAAAAATTAATCCCTTACGTACAATACCATCCCAACATCCCCTATACATTAAGAACGCTAATCAGCAAGGGTGCAAACTACCCCATACCCTGTGTTACGAGGGTTCCGTTTTAAAACTATAAGATATCCAACACGCTTCCCTAAAACCTTATCTCGTATACTCTATTCATAATAGCATAAGAGCTATTATCGAAGTGAATAGTACATTTTGGCAAAATAACTATTATAATTTGCAACGCCTTTAACATGTCATATCAGTTATTGTTATAAAATATGTAATTTTCATGAACGTTCTGTAGTGGGATGAAGTGTCAAGGGGTGCATTGTATTTATTGCGAATAATGAAGTCTTCTAAATCTCATATTAAGTACGTATTCATAAAGTATTAAGTGTTATAATATTGTTTCTTTATTATCTTCATCAACTGCTTCGACAAATCTTAAGAACCTTCTAGCCAGAAACATGCAGCAATGCAAGTGTGACATTTTCTTCCAATTTTGTTGCAGAAATATCTTCGTAATTAGAGGTGGTCACAATTTGATACGAGTTTTGGGGTGTAAGGGGTGTCGAGTAACATCTTAAGACTTGAGACATCCAAGCCAACCTCACCTGCACGTGGTGCACCCTGCTGATCAACGAACGAGGCAATGGTGATAGCGGGGTGGTAGGGCTTAACAGCCCGACTGGATCGCAACCACCATGTACATGGCGAAAAAGCCCGTCATAGTGACTCGCTGCTACGCGTCGCGTTTCGGGATCAGCCTGTGCATATCCGGTACCGGGTGACTTTCGTCATTATGGCCGGCATGACAGCGGCGATCGGCGATGGATAATCTGTCTCTCGGTGGTTGTCGATGTTTTTGGATTGTACTATGCTTACCATCAGGCATACTGCAGTCACTTTGTCGTGCTACAATAAAAAAAAAAGTCACTTTCCCTTGACTGGTTGCGTGCGGACTACCTATATAATAAAATCACAAAGAATCGTAAGTGGTATGTTCGTTAAAAACTATGAAAACTGCATTTAGTAAAAGACCGGCATAATCTAAATAATAGAAACTGTAACACAGTTAGTTCGTTCCAAGTTTCAGACTTAGCATAACCAGTATTAGTTTTTTTGGTAACAGTGTTAGGTTTTAAAATAAAGTCCCGAAGCATGTTACGGATTTGCCAGACTGTAAGTTTAAGCGCCACGTGATGCGGGTTTTGGTATCAGAAGGCAATTGTAGAGTGGATATATAATATATGTGAACGATGGTGATGTCTGGAATTAACTCCTCTCTGTGCATCAACTAATAACTTATATCGGCCACAACATGTGAAGAGACAACAGTGATATTCCTAAGCAGGTATTAAAAAGTACTTAAATTCACAGGGTAGACATGGTAGACCTGACACAAGTCTATACTTACGGATGCTAATAAGATTGGGCTTAATTGGAGTGAGGTGAAATGTAAAGCCAACAACAAAACGAGATGGATAAACATCGTATCTGCCTTCGACCTCAATAGTTTGGAGACATGGATTTCAAGAGAGATGTTTTCTTAAGGCCTGCTCGCGACTTCATCTGTATTTTTGTTTTTAGTACGATGATACTTCATGTAACTCTAAGGTTTTGTGTAGCGCACGACAAGATACCTATCAAATGGCAGTATCTATTTCAACTCACTCGACACTTTTCCTTATAACTTGATGAATTTTTAAAATATCTTTATCTAGCGCTATTTAGATGAATAAGCTATATTATTGTTACACTAATATACATTGAATGGCTTTGTTTATAATACTCATAGGATTATCAGGATTTCTGTGGTAGAGCCTATGGAAGGCGAAAACTGTCATAATATGAGTAATAATAACAGAGATTGAACAACCAACACCTGAATAATTATCCATAATGTGCTATATATTATGTACGTATAATGCACTTAAATTATTGATTGTTCAAAACCAAAATAATTTTTTATTCAACTAAGGCCTTGAGTAGGCACTTACGACGTCAGAACTACCACCGGTTCGGATAACAACCCAGTCATCGAGAAGAACCGGCAAGACACTCGATGTGGTTATCTTTTCATTATACACTAGCCTCTGCCCGCGACTTCGTTCGCGTGGAATTCTTACTTTGGATTAACGATAACACGCAGTGAAAGCTCTCAAAAGGAAAAACAACCCGATTTTCAAAACATTCTTCGTTGGATCACCGCTCCTATTGGACTCAGCATGATGATGTATAGCCTATAACCTTCCTTGATAAATGGGATATATAACGCTGAAAGAATTTTTCAAATCGGACCGATAGTTCCTGAGATTACCCCCTACAACGTCACAAACTCACAACGTCACAAACTCACAATGTCACAAACTCACAAACTTTACCTCTTTATAATATTAGTATAGGTAACATACTTTTTAATTATCAAAACATCATAGACAGTTGTTACATTCATTTTTGGTGGATATACAAAGTGAGGCGTCACTTCCAGATGTCGCCATCGTTCACATATTGATCCACCCTTTAATAGCCTTTATGTATTAAGACCAGTTTGAAATTTCTATCTGGCAAATCGGTAATATGTTTTGGAACTTAGTTACAAAATTTAACACTATCACCTAAAAAACTGTTACTGGTCTTGGTAAGCCTTAAACATTGTTTTTGTAGGTGGTAGAACCACGCTAAAGCTATTACTGGCTTCTGCATGGGTCGGCTCGCCCAGAGTAGTACCACCCTACTCACAGGAACACCGACGTGGAGTAACAGTGCTTGAATTGGTGCGTTTTGGATTGGTCAGTGAGAGCGCCGGAGACCCACTTCCTCTCCCCTTTCATCTCCTCTCCTCCTCTCCCTTCCTCCTTCCCTCAACCACAGGCTGGTAACGCACTTGCGGTTCTCCTTGTGTTGCTAGTGTCTATAGACGGCTGTGATCACTTAACAACAAATGACTCGCTTTTTCGTTTGCCTCCTATGAATTAAAAAAAATAGAATTATAATCTCTTTTTGAACGTATTTCTATGATCAATAAATTCAGTATATGTATTTTCAAATATATAATCATCTACTTAGACAACTTCAATACATAATAAATAAATACATACGGTGTATAACCGAAATAGATATACAAAATATTTAAAGTCGAAATATAAATTTTATAAAATATCTCGGAGAGTTGTGCCCTCGTATCGGCATTCCGTATTGTCATTCAAATGATTCCCGATACAACTCGACACTTCGCCGCGACGGGATATTTAAATAATAACCTCCCTTAACGTATTTACCCTTGGATCTGTTAGAATTTTTACATGAATATTTAACTTGAGGAAAACATTAGAAATTTTGATATAATAACTGACCATATACCAATTTGTATATAGGTGTTGAAGAGAGACTGGTTGTCAATACATATCGGGCAAACAAAACCGCGTAAGTCAATCTGATTAATTTTACAAGAAAAACTAGTAATGAATTTAAATTATTCAGACCATAATTAGTGATTTCAATTGAATTGTGGATCTCTATTGGTTGAAACTTTCAAAATATCTAGTATGATGCATCAGGAGAATATTTAACTAATTATAATTAAACACCACCAATTTTCAAATTAAGTGGTGTTTACTAAACAGCGATAGGATAACTCGGATACAAATTTTGAAAGAATTCTGGCTAAAAAAGGACGAGGAATAGAGAATTATCAAACATAACAAATTTCTGTCACAATATTAATCTTATGCTCTGACTTATTGTAAGACTAGCTACTCACCTCAACTTCACATAGATGCAATGTAGTATTGTAGCAAAATAAACACACTACATTGGGGTAATAATAAAGAAAATTGTGAAGTGTAATATTGCGCATTGCGTACGGGTTAAAATTAAGAACAATTGTCACTATTGTATGACAAACTCTAAATCATAATAAATAAAGAATTACACCAATAAATAAATTAAAACAAAAAGAAGTCCAAAGTCTCGAATTTTGTCCGAGGAAAAAGACGCATTCGCAAAAAAAATAGCAATTTAAGTCTGAATTTAATTCCCAATGTAACTAGTATTTATTTCAATTGTTTTTTTTTTATACGATTGGAGGCAAACGAACAGATAGGTCACCGCATGTTAAGTGATCACTACCGTCCATAGACACTAGCAACACGAGGGGAGTCGCAAGTGCGTTGCCAGCCTGTGTTTGGGGGAGAGGTGTGTATCCGGTGCTCTCACTTACCGAACTGAAGTAACGTGAACGTCGGTGTTTCTGTGGGTCGGATGGTACTATACTATTTCAGCATGGCTCTAAGTTTTAACCTTATATTAGTAAAAATAACGTAAATAATGTATTGTACTTTAAACACAATCAAAAAAATAGATATTGTCACCGTTAGTTGTCATTAGAATATAGACATACCATCGCGGGATTTTCCAAGAGATTACAAGTCTGTAGTAAAAGTCGATGCAACACAACCGTTTGCGTGTCCGGACACCGCATCCATAGATGTAGTTTCGTACCCTTTCGTATAAGTTGAAGCTTACAGTATAAGAAAAGATCGTGTTGAAAACATAACTTGGTGGTATGAATTTCGTAACCCCACCTGGTTAGCTTTCAGCCGCAATTTAAAAATCTGTGTCCAATCACAAATAGTTGCGTTCCTACGGCAGCATTTGAGAATGTATTAATTGTGTTATATCCTATATTTAGTGTATTTACTATCTTAAATCCTATCACATAAAACCTAATAAATAAATAATAAATAAAAAAAAAAAAATGTAATCGTAAGGTTTACTTTTTTAAATATGTTGTGTATGTACTCCGTTTAGATTTTTAAATTAGGTATTAGCGTGTAATAGATTGCATCCGCGAGTTGGAGCTTTAGCGCTAGTGCGGGTTCGTTTCCGGACCGGCACGTGCGTATTTTAAAATATATGGGCAGTATTTTCACGCAAATAATTTAAGAAAATATATATGTATTTTATACTTAAAATTTTTGTATGTTTGTCGTGTAAATCTATACTAATGTAATAAAGAGGTAAATTTTATGAGTTTGTGACGCTGTAGGATGTAATATCTGCATCTACTAAGCCGATTTTGAAAATTATTTTACTAATAGAAAGCCACATTACTTGTGAGTGTTATAAGCTATATATTAACCCGAAAAGACTTTTTTATGAGAGATATATGATCGCATTCTACAGAAAAGTTGTAAAGCACGATAATACCTATTACTGCCGAACGAAGCGGGCACAAGTCAGCTAGTATGTAGATGTAATTCAAAAGTTTCGTAATATTTCACAGACGTCGCTGCGCAATGGTTGTAAGCTCTATTTGTGAATAGTAGAGAGGTTGGTGGTTCCGAGACAAATGATTTACTTTTATGTAATATACATATTATAAATATCTGTATCTATGGCATATCCGTTACTTATATGCTATTAGCTTTTGCTTGCGGCTTCTCTCAAGTTAATGTGGATACCCATTTTATACTTAATTCTAGGATAAAGGTACCCTATTTTCTTTATTCTACTCCTGACAACGTTTGTACAAAATGTAATGTTTGGTCCGTTGAGTGATTATAGCGTAAAGAAATAACAAAAAAAATAAACAAACTCACATTTATAATTAGACCATAAAATATATGATGGAGTTTTAAAGAATAATCTAGAAAACTCGCGTTGTTATACACTATATATAGGTATATAATAATATAATGTGCAATATATTCGATTTTCAGCAGAAACTTGATTAATAGTATAAAAAACTCTCGACCGCAATACTAATCCAACCGAATGAAAAAAAAATGTACTCGGAATCTTTTCATTTCCTACAATAATCCGCGTCGACCACGGACTGAATGGGAGTAAAAACGTGCAATATGATGACACAGGGTCGTAATGAGACAAGTTATTGGGGGTCGGACCACCGTCATGTATCATGTTAGAGAGAAATATGAGAGAGTGAGTTCAAGCAAAGTATATTACAAAAATATGAATACCAATTAGTAATAACAAAGACATGCAAAGCCGTGTGTATAATTTATATATTGTTTCTTTAAAAATATAATATTAATCCTAAGTTTCTGGTTGCTTTCGCTCTTTATATATATATAAGTTATATAACTTTGCATAGACATTATCAATGGTTTTAAAAAAGGAGACAGATTACCGTCTATCCAGAAAATAGTACTGTTTCTGAGAGATAGATCAGATTCACATTAATAATGGCAAAACAGCGAGTCAAATCTAATAATTGTGTAAGAAGTCGTAAAATTTCATTTAAATTCTCGTAAAGACAATCTTTTACGAGTGAACTATGGTATTAGTAAGGTAAGGTTAATATAACAAAAGAAGATAATACTTATTTCGTAATTTGAGTCTAGAAAAGCTTTTTTATCACTCATATTATAAAACAAAGTCTTCTGTCTGTTCGCGATGAACACAAAAACTACTGAACTGATTTTCATGCGGTTTAACCACTACATAAAGTGATACATGACGAAGGTTTAGGTATATAATTTGGCAACATTTATTGTTAGTTAAATATAAGAATTGGTTAAAGGGATTTTTTATAAAATATACTATATTTTATATCTCTGTTCAGGTATAAGTTGTAACTAATTTCTAAAATTATGATGTAAAATATACAAGCCTATTGTGTTACATAAAACTCTTTCCTTTTTGAGCAACTCAATTTAGTTTTGTTTCAATGTTCTATAACGTTTGTATACAAACATAACACAAATATGTCGATAAGAAATACATCCTCAAAGTCTTAATCTGTAATTAAAAGTGACCTAAAAGTTAAAACTATTTTGCCCGATTAAATAGATTCCTAAGTACATATCTGTATTGATGGGATTGAAAATCATCGGAGCGAACGACGCCGGGCGATGAGCATTGTGTTATAACCGTACGTATTGTTATTTAAATGGGTATGGCAGGACTTATTAATGTTAAGAATATAATAGAAGGATGTATGTAAAGATAAAGAATCTCGTTATGTTCGTCTCTTCAAGTCTTTCAATTGTCTGCAGTTTCTGGAAGCTTACTCCAATTTCATATGTTGATGTTATTATATTAAAAAATTTTCCTTTGCATATAAGTACTAGATATTGAGTTTTTGTGGTGATAAGAATGTCTTATAGTATAAATATACTTCTACAAAGATTGTGAGAAGTCGTAAGTGAAACAAAAATTAAAAAATTGTATAAATTTACACTCAATCAATGAAATTTTGGGGTGTAAGGGGTGTCGAGTAACATTTTAAGACTTGAGACATCCAAGCCAACCTCACCTGCACGTGGTGCACCCTGCTGATCAACGAACGAGGCAATGGCGTTAGCGGGGTGGTAGGGCTTAACAGCCCGACTGGGTCGCAACCACCATGTACATGGTGAAAAAGCCCGTCATAGTGACTCGCTTTTGCGCGTCGCGTTTCGGGATCAGCCTGTGCATATCCAGTACCAGGTGACTTTCGTCATTATGGCCGGCATGAGAGCGGCGACCGACGATGGATGATCTGTCTCTCGGTGGTCGCCACTGTTTTTGGATTGTACTATGCTTACCATCAGG
Organism: Antheraea mylitta; assembly: GCA_014332785.1. Taxonomy (NCBI): domain Eukaryota; kingdom Metazoa; phylum Arthropoda; class Insecta; order Lepidoptera; family Saturniidae; genus Antheraea; species Antheraea mylitta. The sequence continues at coordinate 1,215,413 of JACEII010000016.1, forward strand.
TATAGTACAGTCACTATGTAGTCAATAAAAAAAAATCTCAGTAGACATGTTTGACTATCGAGCTTTTAAACTTAAAAGGAAAATTGTACATACTATATACCCATGACTATTTAAACAAGTTTCAGTAAATTATATTTCAATATAATCGTTGATTTTTTTATATTTTAAAGATGAATTCATCTATTCTTGTTTTTTTTCTGTTCTTCAATATTATGAATAGTGTTGTAACAATGAGATAAAACGTTCTAAGTTTACGTTCTGGTATGCTCCTTTGTGTTATTTTTATTCTTAAGATATTATTCATGGTGCTGGTAACTGTTGCAGTATCCACAATTGTAAATAAATAAATTTCCATTGGTTTAATTAAATGACTGCTATCCTACAATCTTAATCACAAGGGTAGGAATTGTACCATAAATGTATTACCTTACACCCGCGGCTTCGTTTGCATGTATTTCAGTATAGTCTGGATGATTTTATAATAGGTCTTTACCTATGAAATTGCCGTTCTGCAGTACTAGCCATTTCAAATCGAAATAATTTTTGTTTGGCTAAGAATTCTAACTTCAAATTAATTTTATTTTAAAAACATGGAATTCTTTGCCCAAAAGTAGTCATTTGTTTATTGATTAGTGTTATAGTATAGTACCTGGGCGACCAAGCCTGGCTTGGTTCTTTAAAAACATTTAAAAATCAAAATAAACTGTTAGGTTTGCCTTATAAGATTAACATTCTTTCACAAACAATAAAAAATAAACAATGTATCTTTTCTGCTGTTACTCGGATTCGAACTGGAGTTACACGGATTTTGGAAGCAACCGATTTTCATCTGAGCTATTTTTGTTTTGACAGCGCCGGCGAAATTTACATTTATATTCTAGCTTTATTTTTTCATTGACTGAAAACTCAGTTAAAAAAAGTTTTCTGTAAATATAATCTAGTTAGATCGATTTATCGTCCCCGAAACTACCTACATATTAAGTTTCACGGAAATAGATGACGCAGTTTCCGAGATCCTGAATATATACAAATATAAAAATATACAAGAATTGCTCGTTTAAAGGTATTAGATATATAGTATTTTCATCGCATTTGAATCTTTTTTGTCATCATGCGGCACAAACGGCACGGAACATCAACGACGTTTCCGTAGCTAACACTACAAACCAACACACCACCTGCTATTGGTTTGCTCGCTTCCGTTCTGGGAATTTCGACCTGAAAAATGAACCTCGCGGTCGTCCGAAGACTTTGGTTAACAATAACGAATTAAAGGCGATTGTGGATGTTGATGATACACAATCTACGGCTGCAGCAGCAGCAGCTTTCGACGTTAGCGTCAAAACAATATTGGATTCTGGTTCAGCACCTAAACAATGCCCTAGACGAAAACTTACCCCTAGAAATGTGATGGTCATTGTTTGGTGGTCTAGCGCCGGTGTGATTCATCACAGCTTCTTACCAAACGGGGTGAGCATTACTGCCGAAATGTACTGTAAAGAACTGAACACAATGATGGAGAAGCTGGCACATCTCCATCCAACATTGGTCAATCGCTCGTCTCCGCTGCTCCTGCACGACAACGCGTGACCTCATACTGCACAGCAGCGGTAGTCAAGTTGCAAGAACTCGGCTTGGAAGGTCTCCGTCATCCACCCTACTCACCAGATCTTGCGCTTACAGACTACTACTTTTTCCAGAATTTGGATAACTCCTTGGTGGGAAAAAAATTCAATACCCGAGAGGCAGTACAAAATGCCTTTGAAGAATTTGTTACCTCCCGTCCAGCCGATTTCTTTAAGAAGAGCATCAATAAACTGCCACTGCATTGGCAAAGATGCATTGATTGCATGGGTGATTACTTCAATTAATACAAATAAAAAATACATGAAAAAAATTCGTTTAATTGTTTTCATACCATACGGCAATTTCATAGGTAAAGACCTAATATACCCATGAATATTTTAACAACATGCAGTAAACTATATTTCAATATTATTGACCTTTTATCTTTTATGGATGAATTCTTGTTTTTTATTGTATGTATGACAAGTTAGAGTGGAGACAAGATAAACACACATATTTTTCATGTTCACGCACTATTACTAATCCATTATGATTATCTACTATAATTCTCCATAGAACTACCGTATTCAGAGGATCACTCAAATATCCCGCCACTCGTTGTTGGAATATCCCAAAAAAGAGTAAACTTAGCTTTAAACTCTCTAATGAGCACTACCTATTGGAACTACAAACTCAATAATTAAAATGATGTATTATGTATTCACGCAATTCTATTGTAAGCTCTGTTTATTGGTGTGTATTATTTTTTCTAAAATTATATTTTTTAGATTTAGTCTTAAATTTGTGGGTACAATATACCTGATACTTTATACTTGCTTAGTGTGATCGTCGGTGACGTGTTGTGTGTCTGTGTTTTTTATTTCCTCGTTCGTTTTCAATATTGTATAAACATTAATATAACCAACTGAGCATCCGATTATCTTCATATAGGCTACCATCGAAAATCAGCGCTGCAGTATTATTAATAGTGCATATTTTTTCATGAATGAGTTCGCCAATTGTTGGACATTTATTTTTTATTTTCAAATGTATTTTTTTCTGTCTAATTAGTTTGTGTAATATAATTGTATGGTTGTTTCAAAAATAAAGTATTTCTTTCTTTCTTTATTCTTTCATATAATGAGAGATGAGAACGCCCTGCATACTCTAGGCTGGACAGTAAACACAGATATAGGAGCATTGTATAAGTTGATAAGCCGCTGAACAGATGTGCAGCCGCAGCCGACAATGAGTTGATGCGATTTGTGTTCACACTTCGTTACACACGCCACTAAGCCCCGCACATACCTACCTATTCTAATATATTATTATTATATAATTTGACGTATATCTATAATAACTATTTTAATAAGCATATAAAGTGATTTTGCATTTAATTTATATACTACATAGTTGATTTTCACTTACTACGTTGGGTATAATATAAAATGTGAAAAAATAAATAAACCAAATTAAAAAAATAAGTAACCTACAACTATTTACAAAAAGAAAGTGTGTGTGCACTTATGCACACGCGTTAGAAGTTATACTTCTTTGGCTTAACAAGATAATATTTTTTTTTTTCAAATAAAATTTTATCTTTCGCCTTATTCTACGTTTATAGAAAAAAATGACACTAACAATAGAAAAAAGATATTTAATACATAGAAAGTTGTAATACTAAAAAATGCAAACAACAAATACAAAGAAACAAGATGTTGACTAAATATATACGTTATACTTTGATTCTTTCTAACACGTGTAAATTAATATCTACATTTCTCTTTTCAATTTTTTTTAACTTATCCTATGTTTCGCTGTCGTTTTTTTACACATACATATTAGCAGTGCATAGTTCTGTATATACAGCGTAACACACACATATATGTCGCAATAACTATATCTTGCGATATATAGTAGAATAAAACGTATATTCAGGGTTCGTGTAATCCACTTCAAAATAATTTGAACGTTAAACATTTGAAGGGTTTTAGAATTATGTTTGGCCGCCATCTTGTTGCAAATGGTAGTACAAACGTACAAACCTAAAGAAACCTTGTGTACTAAAGGTTATTTGTTTCACACACATATAAAAATACCTTTTTTTTACTTATCGAACTGAAGTACTTTAGAAAATTATCCGATACGAAATATATAAAAGAGCTGTTGAAGTATTTATGCTTTGTACACATATATGTTTTAACAACTTATATATGTATGAATAGTTAGCTTGGGTCAGCTCGAAGTAGATCTCGTGCCGCCCTAACCATCGCGGAAGACGTACACCGTGGGGTTTTAGTCCGTGCGAGTCGGACATAACCCACCCTCTCCCCCGGTAAGGTGGGTACACATAAAGGATCTCCCCACATAAAAAAAAAATATATATGTGTCGCGAATTGCACGTATCAGATAACAGCGCAAGCCGAGGTGTGCGCCAGTCGTCAAATAAAGTCGCCTGAGTGCCTTAAGCGCTTACTTTAGTAGTCCGGTGAAGCTGTTAAGGCCTTGCTAGGTCAATAGCATAATCAGATCGAAAAAAAAAATATAAATAAAAATACTCCTTTTTTGTATATTCTTACAAATTGTTTCTATTCTATACAATTAAAGTTTCTATTTGTGATGTCAAAATAACAAAAATAGACTATTTTTGTCTGTCTTTTTGTTTGTTCCGACTAAGCTGCGAAACGGTTGAAGCGACTTTAAAAGATAAATTATGCTATAAGGAGTAACTTAGAATGTTTTATTTTAGTCCACGATTATTCTAGAGAAAATATATAGTTACTTTAAACTCCTTTAAGTATTTTAGAATATAAAAATAGTAACAGTTTGTTGATTTGTCAAGCTTGCAAGGCGAGAGTTGCAGCGGCCAATTATGGATTACAAACAGTCACCGTTGTAATTTTATTGTATTGTGCTTACAATAATAAATACTAAGCTTAATGCAAAGTCATTATCTTGTAAAAATATTTAAATACACATTCGTGGTATTAAATGCCCGACGACGATCTGTTACATTAAAAATAATTCTTTCCCAAAGCCGCTGAGTACGTTGCCAGGCTTTCACTGTAGAACAATATACATTTATGACAACTACGAACAATGTACTATTAACCTAAATAACAACAATCTTCTAAAACATCCCGGCCGTTCGCCAAATCTTAAAGGGAAACTTTTAAAATCCAGTACCATCTTGCAATCTTGGAAATGCATTTTCAAGAGGCGTGGTCTCTATCAGCCAATGTTCATTCAGGCGATATATAGTACATCCAGGTTAAACTGGCCTACCACAAACCCCTCGGTCTATGTATAAATGAATATTAGAGAGGAACATCACGCGAATTCATAGACCATTTTAAATTGGTTAGCTTCACGCTCCGCCCATCGGAGCGCTTGGATGGCTTTTCCTGTAGGTTGGAAAAGAACGGAGATATCAATTAGAGTGAGACAGTGCAGACTTTTCTCGAAGATAGTTCGGAGATTATATAAGACTACAATGGCAGGATATATAAATGTCTAACAATGTACTATGTAAATTGGATGGTTATTTATGATCGGGACAAATTGATATCAGGTGAAAGATTTATGCGAAAAGTTTTATTTTCTTTTTTACGATTATAATAATTATTTATTACTACAAAAGAGAAAAAAAAGTGTGTGTGTACTTTACGTACACGCGTTAGAAGATATATCTCTCTGGTGTAACATGATAAAAATCTTTTATTCAAAAAATCTTATATTTCACCTTATTCTACGTTTGTAGAAAAAACGACAATAACAAAAGAAAAAAATGTATTTAATACACTGAAAGTTTTAATACAAAGAAATACAAACTACAAATACAAAGAAACAAAATGTAACTAAGCTAACTTCAGGGTGTCGGTTTTTAGTGACGGTGTGCGCGCTCATCCTAATAACTTCAAGGTGTCGGTTTTTTACGACGGCGTGCGCACGCATCGTAAAATTTAATTTCATCATTTTTCCCTAACGCGCCAAAAGAAGTATAACTTCAAAAATGTGGTGACACTTGACTATTTTCCAAATAAAATATTGTTTTAATGGAAATACCTTATTTATCTGTTTTTTTTTTTACTAGATGATGTTACTTAGATTATATGGTTTAGGAGAGTAGACACTAAATTAGAACAGACTGACTCTCAAGTACAGGATTCATTACACACAAACAGGTGTCTGGCAACAGCTTTGCAACTTAGAGGTAATATAGGTAAACTGTGGCTTCTTCACAATACTTCTCTCTTTTCAAAGTTCTAACGCAGGAGCAAGGATTCAAACCCACCTGTGTCAACGTAGTGTCTAAACTCTCTGCCACTGACCTATCGTTGATCTATACATATAATCAGAATGGAAACCTAATGTATCTTAAAAAGCGGTAATGCCACGCTGAAGCTACTACTGGTTTCAGCATGAATGGGTCGACTCGCCCGAGGTAGTACCACCCTCTCACAGAAAACCGACGTGAAGTAACTGTGCTTGCATTATTGCGTTTCTTTCGGTCTGTGAGAACGCCGGAGGCCCACCTCCCCTCCTCCTCCTCCTCTCTCCAGCCTCGTTCCTTTCCCACAAACAAGGTGGCAACGCACTTTCGATTACCCTGGAGGCCTAGCCAAGTTGCTTATCTACAATCACTAACACAAATAGAAAACGGAAAAATGTATGGAGATGACATATCTGAATGCTATATCACGAGATGACATATCTGAACGCTATATCACGTGATATTCAGATATGTCATCTCCATACATTTTTCCGTTTTCTATTTGTGTTAGTGATTGTAGATAAGCAACTTGGCTAGGCCCCCTGGTGTTAGTGTCTATGGACGGTGGTGATCACTTAACATCAGGTGACCCAAATATTCGTTTGCCTCCTATAACATTTAAAAGAGATAGCTACCACTGACCTATCGTTACATAGTATAAAAGAAAGTCCCCAAATAAAGTACCGTGTCTGTATGTTCGCAATAAACTCAAAAACTACTGCACTGATTTTTATGCGTTTTTCACGAATAGATAAAGTGACTCATGACGAATGTTTCGGTGTATAATTTGTGATACCTTTTTATAGTCAGGGTGGGGCAACGTGTGCCAGGCTCGCTGGTGATACATATAATAATGTAAATTTAACGTGTATGTACATTTAGATTAAAAAAAATGTTACAAGTGTCTACGAATAAATAATAACATATATTTTAATTATTTTTAGAAACGTCTGTCTATTTGTTTCAATACTCATTACTCGTAAAGTACTGGGTTCATGTTAAAACCTTTCCACTGAGAAAGTTATAAAGCACATCTTCGAGTAAAATGTAGTTTTTCTTTTATTAAAATTGGTTCACTCTATCAAAAGATTCGATACTTTTTTTTTCGAAATGACTACGCTATTGACCCAGCAAGGTCTTAACAGCTTCACCTGATTACTAAGGCGAGCGCTTAAGGCACTCAGCCGATTTTATTTTGGCAACCAGCTCAAGGGTGCACGGCACACCTCGGCTTGGCTGTTGCCTGGTGCATGCAAAATCGCGACCTATCTTAGCTAACCTAGCTAACTATTCATACATGTATGAGTTGTTGAAACGTATATGTGTACCAAGCATACACGCCTCAACAACTCCTCCATATATTTATTATCGGAAAATTGAGAGTTTTTCAGTTCAATAAGGAAAAAAGTAAACCCTTCCACTTTCATGTGTAAGCGTGTAGGCGTGCACGTGTGTGGGGGTGATCGTGTAGTGTTGTGGCAGTGATGTATATCTGTGTGTCACCGTATCGCGCAAGCAACACACTCAAGGGCTCTCTACCGAGGGATCGAACCTAGGTTTGAGCCGCTGCCGTGGGAGGCCTAATCGGGTTGAATACTCATTTCTTCTAAAGTACTGCGTTTATGATAAAACCTTTAGGAGATAATTATAAGCCATATCTTTGAGTAACATTTAGCCTTTGTTTCTTGAAAATTAGTTCACTCTATCAAAAGTTATTGTAATTTTAATGACATGTCTTAAGGACGAGAGAAAAATAAATAAGTATATGGATTTAATAAATTAAGACAACTTTATTAATGGTTGTTTTTTACATAACATAAGGGTCTACGTAAGGTCGCGGACACAGCTAGCCTATACTAATATTATATAGAGGTAAAGTTTATGAGTTTGTGACGTTATAGGGGGTAATCTCAGGAACTACTGGTCCGATTTGAATAATTCTTTCAGTGTTATATAGCTCATTCATTAGAATGGTTATAGGCTATATATCATCACGCTAAGACCAATAGGAGCGGGGCACAGGTGAAAAATATTTCAAAATCGGGATGTTTTTTTCCTTTTGAGAACTGCTGCGTATTAGTATTGGTGTATCTATTCCACGCGAACGAAGTCGTGGGCAGAGGCTAATGTGAAATAATTTAGTAGACCAAACCTAACATTAAAAACGCATTTGGGACTATAAAAAGGAATTGCTCGTAAATATCAAAACTACTTTTTTAAAGAAATTCACCTCACATTCGTTATAATAATCGTAAAATGTGGAAACTCGCCCCCGTACTGGGCGAAGCGGGGTGGAAACCGTGATTTACATATGGGGAGGCAGTTATTTGGGGTTAAGCAATACGAAAATCTAAAAATAAAGACGTAGTACGATATTTGAATGCAGTATTTGTACTCAAATGTAAGTTAGTTATTTCACATAAATTTACAGCTTATTAACATGGAGGTACAAAAAAAAAGATCAGCCACGGATTATTTTATTGCCATATGTAAGTAGTGCTTGAAAAAAATAAAAAGAAAAACTAAAATATATATGTAAAAAAATTGAGCCGTCACGGGACGACTGGCAGATGTGAAACATCAAAATTTGTTCTAATCGAACATATCTCAAATTCTCGAATTCTCAAATTACATTATAGGTATGCGAGCTCAGTGTGGCAAGAAATATTGCGCATAGTCGTTTGCGCCTGGCGTCGCGTTGCCACGTCTCACACACTCGCCACGCCAACAATCACGTTTATCCGCGCCTATATATGTATCATATCAAAAATTGCTAAAAATTTGAACTCTATTAACAATTCCTTATATTAATTTCATAAATCGTAATGTAAGTTTGTTTGTTAAGTTTTTGTGGTTACTGGTACATACGAATGGATATGGATTAACTGTCATCCAGAAAAAAGTACTGTTCGCATGGTATACATTAAATATACATTAACGCAAGCGAAGTCGTGGGTAAAAGTTAGTAATAGTCGTAACCCAAACAAAAATTAAGAACGTAAGTATATCTCTCTGTGTCTATGTAAGATGAATCTATCTGTATATTTTTATTGTCACAGGAGGCGAACGTTGGGTCATCCGATTTTAAGTGATCAACGCCATCCATAGATACAAACAACACCAGGGGAGTCGCAAGTGCGTTGCCGGCCTGTGTTTGGGGGAGGGGGAATAGGGAAGGGGCAGTAAGGGAGAGGAAGTGTGCTTCCGGCACTCTCACTAGCCGAACGAAATACAACACACACAGCACTGTTACTTCACGTCGGTGTTTCTGTGAGAGGTTGGTAATATCCTGGGTGAGCCAACCCATACATGCTGGAACCAAGTAATAGATTCAGCGTGGCTCTACCACCTTTAAAATTGTATATATTATTTATGAAGTAAAATGAGAAATCATCTGCCAGAGGATTGGGGCATTTAGTTAAGAAATTGTTAAACTCATAGAATTACTTAACGTAATCCCTGATCACAAATTACTAGACAAGCAATAAAATACTAATATCTATTATAGTTTTGAAGAAATTTATCAGTAACACACAAATACAATCAATCAATATATTATTCCTTACTATATCCTAGTACATCATCTTTTATTAAAAACATAATAATTTCCAGGGTGTGCTCGTTACCGAGAATTGTGCTACAGGGCGGCGCACGCGCACCCACCAGACGACGTAACGCCACAAGCGTGTACATGCACCAGTAATGAGTACTGGATCGTAACTTGGGCTGGTACATTCTAAGCTTGCAGTAACAATTTGGTTGTCACTATTAAAAGCGAACTAATAACAAACTAATTACAAATTGTATTTCGTGTCAAATTAAGTCCATTTATTATGATATAGAAACTTTTAAAATTTCATATAATTACTACTTTCATGATTCCAGCCAAATATGTGTATGTGACACACAACAATATATCTCAATTAAAAGTAAGTGAAATTATAGTGTTCGTCAATCTTATCTGACATTCTGAATATAACTATAAGCTGTAAAAGTCTAAAACAAATTAAAATATTTGTATTGTAATCTATTATCTATAATTAGCATTACCTTATCCTGAAATCGTCTCTGTGTTTCATATATAATGTTACTAGCAGGCTCGGCGGACATTATCCCGCCCTGGTAATAAAAAAAAGTGTGTCAGTACTTATGTACACGCGTTAGAAGTTATACTTCTTTGGCGTAACAAGGTAAAAGACTTTTAAAAAATCTTTCGCCTTATTCTACGTTTGTAGAAAAAACGACACTAACAATTGAAAAATGGTATTTAATACATTGAAAGTTTTAATACAAAGAAATACAAACAACAAAATCAAAGAAACAAAATGTTGACTATAGCTAACTTCAGGATGTCAGTTTTTCGTGACGGTGTGCGCGCGCATTGTAAAATTTATTCTCATCATTTTTCCCTAACGCGCCAAAAAAAGTATAACTCCAAAAAACCATGACAAATTATATACCTAAACCTCCCTAACGAATCACTTTATCTACAGGTGAAAACGGCATGAAAATCTGTTCAGTAATTTTTTGAGTTTATCGCGAATAGACATACAGACAAACGTGGAAGAGGACTTAGTTATGTAATACGAATTAATATACTAAGCTGAAGGGAAACACTTTATAAATATAATAACAGCTCTCTACAGTCGCGTAGGTATAAAGTTTTAGATATAATGTTGCTTAGTTTTTATGACACGGGTAAAATACGGTTACATCCGGATCTCCTAGATTCACCCTCTCTAACATGACCGGAGGGTCCGACGGTATGTAGATTTGAACACAAAATCTTTTTGTTTGTACAAAGAACTCACTCACTACATAATCTATGCTTTGTAGTAAATCTAGTGATTATTTTAGTGATCTAGATTGGACCGTAATAAGAGGTGTATAAGTCATTTTTCCGCATGTTAATCATGTGTATATCTTTTTATGCATTCCTTTTCTAAATGTATTGAGTATTTATCGCAATTCATTGGCATGAAGGTTAAGATGAGAGTAAGGAGATAAGTAAATGGACTTAATATATTCGGATGATATTATTAATGAGTGTTTTTTACATTATTTTCCACGATACCGCGGGCACAGCTAGTTAAATATATCAGTTTTGAAATTCCAATTTTTATCAACGCCACGCGTTCAAGGATGTTTGAGAAGTAAGGCAACGTAAGACTTCTATTGTTTCTTCTGTGCAGAGGATATGTTGTTAGGATAGAAAATACTACAGAAGATGTTGAGTGTGTCAGCTAGTTACCTACAAAACAGTATATACACTACAGTAGTCTATTGTTGTTCCATGCAAATCATTCTCCGTTTAGAGAATACGCCATTAACTGTAATGGGTTCGCATTCAAACCAAAATGGATTACAATGCACGTTACAATAAATGTTTTGTCCAATTACATACATATATTTCGCTGCAAACATCTATCTATATAATCAAGACACTATGTAAGCTGCCCGGGAAATTTAATCAGTAACAAGTTTTTCCCGAATAAATCTCCGAAACGGCTTAACCGGTTTTGACTTGAATTTGACAGCCAAATATAGAATTTCTCAAAGTATAATCTAGGATAAACATTATCATAAAAGTCCTAAAAGTTAACCAAACTGCCACCTACCGGGTCCATTTGTGAATCAAAACCATTCTTGAATCCATCCGACGACACAAAGAATGTCATTAAAATCAGCCTAGACCTTTAGGAGAAATTCGGTCGCATATATTTTGATATTAGCACACACACACACACACACACACACACACACACAGTCCTACATACTAGAAAGATACAAAAAAAGAGAAAACAAGAAAGTCTCATTCATAACGTTTTATCCTTACGTGACGATATTTGCCAGTCAACTCTTACCACAAACATCATTAAGAAATTTTGTTTCAAATAAATTTGATACAATTGTGTCGAACGTATTTTATTAACAGAGGTATATATCAGATATAGCCGAAATTTGAACATAATTTTACAGGTCACAAAATCGACGGTTAGTAGAGACGGGTACATATATCCTCAAATGATTTCTGTTTTGATGTACCGGTATGTATGTATGTACAAATAACCACACGAAACCTGACGGCGTGTATCAGCCATTACTGCTAATGACTTCGACACGGTACCTGCCTCGCTCTTGCCTAGGGTTGTCAAATAAAGTTTCCCTATATAAATTATATATGATATTGTCACACTATTTAATTTATGAATTGTGATTGGTTGATAAAATTACGAAAAATCCTTACTAATATCATAAATGCGATAATGGGTTTCTCTGTGACGCTTTCATGCCTTAATTACTCCACCTACCTTCATAAAATTAAGCATACTCTTAGAAGAAATATAGAAGGACAAAGAGTATTTCTCATCCAAAAACAAAGTACTGCTGCCAGTGAAACTGTCTGTAAAACATTATTTGACTCACCAAATGTTAGCTAATAATGTGGCCTGATATACTATGCCTAAATATCTCAGAAAGCAACTAAAGATATTTTAAAACTTGCAGAATGTAGTTAGCTAAAGGGGGTTTTAAGAACTGTCCTATAGCTATGACAAATACACTGAAATCAATATTTTGATTTAAAATTTATGAGAATCTGGGTGCTTTTGCCTTTCAAAAATGGGATAACCTAACTTATCGCCATTATAAACTAAGTAGCTTTTGCTATTTGACGTAACACTATTTTTTAAATTGAAAGGTGCTAAGTATTTTTCTATATCCCTTATAATTTGTATGCAATTGAGCGGTTAAACGTTCAAAAAAATACATTTTTGCATTTGTAATATTATTTAGGATTATAGATACCCATTCTCAGACCAAAGGACTCATTTCCACAGATATTAACATAATTTTAATACTTTTGCTTTTTTTAATACTACGCATACACGCACGTGCATACACACACACACACACAAAATATTTATAATGTTACAACAATATTTATAATTATCTCCTACAACACAGTTTACATAAACCTAAGAGGCAGGTACCTCTTCGATCTGTAGAAATGTAACGAATCTGCAAATAAAGATTATTATTATATTTTTTTGCGAGTGATAACCCTATAGGTACAGTCGCCGCACCAATGCACCCGGCATATGCAAGCAACATACAAACATGCGCTGCGTCGACGCTACACCGAACGGCATAAACATCGCTCGCTGTCAGTCTCTTCCAGCCGTTGATTGGATTTGAACGTCGACAGTTCGATGCCGTCTACAGGATTACCGTCTACATTCAAAATTGTAGTAATTGGATTGAAATTCTTAATAATATATTTACTCGGCAACGTTATAATAACTCATATGATAGTTTTTTTTATTTACTATCTAATTTATATATATTTTAATATATCAGATAATGGTATAGGATTACTCAAGGCAAAATGTCTTTTATTATTTCATTAGTATGGGACGCTGTTTATTTAAGGACGATTTGAAAGAAATTGTCAATATATTGTAGTCCGGTGAAGCTGTTAAGACCTTGCTAAGTCAGTTCGAAAAAGAAATTGGAAACGATTAGGACATGTAGTAACTAGCGTAGGTACTCAGACACCGCATTTCTTGAATCTTACAATAAAGTTGATATTTCGTATATCGTAATGATTACACAGCATGGTAGTGTCCTATTACCTTTCAACGTAAGGTACGCGTCCTTGGCTATGAAAAAAATATGTCCAAAAACTTTCCAATTTGTCATAAAACACAGTTCAATGTGTTTCGAGAATGGTACTAGACACCAATGTAGGTTTTTAAGACAGTAGTATTGTTACCGTTAAACTTCATGGTAGGTTTCAATCAATCGAGTAGGTTAAGAGATCTCGATTTTTGATTCCAGGGGATAAACTCAAGAAAATACATAATTTATTTTAAAAATTAAGCAAGCGAATTTGCAACCAAGTCCTGGAGTGAATTATGAATATCAAAGAGGATATATTTTTTAATACAGATATAGGTTAAATTCTATTTATGCTTGTTAAAACACAATCTTGTATCATTCAACTAGACCAGTGTTTCCCAACATGGGGCCCACGCCCCACAGGAGGGCAATAATAGGATAGTTAAGGGAGGCAATTTAAAAATGGACTTGACACGATTTTAACCCTTTCACTTTGGGTTATTTAAGTGCTATGCTAGATATCGGTGACAAATTTAACAAAAAATGCTGATTAAAAAAAAATGCTGTAAATAATTACCAGGTATAATTTTGTTTGACGTTACCAAAATATCAACTGGGTAATTAGAGTTTTCAAGTCTAAGTAAGTTTTTCATTATATGTTTTGAAATTTTACTTATAATGTTTTGATAACTATTTCATAGTGATTCCTTCCTAAAACTTATCATTTGTATTTCTTAAGGGAACAAAACAATTTTTAAAGGTTAAAAATTATGTATGGAAGGGGGGCATAAAATTTTTAGAAATGTTAAGGTGTGGCATGGCCTAAAAATGTTTGGGAAACACTGAACTAGACAGTTAAATAAGATAATAGTAACTTGTTCCCGTGGCTTCGGACGTATAAATTTAGAATTGATCCAGTCTTCAGAAACGGTGCTTTTTTATGGATGGAACATAAAGTTTGATATTTTTTATTTTTAAATAAATTCATAGTAGCCATGTTTTCTATTGTAAGCCACTAATTACACTCGCAAGCATAAGTAAATTTCGCTTACAAACACTTCAGGTTCATAGCTAATTAGGAGTGACATCAATTAAAATTAATATCATATCTATACTAATATTATAAAGAGGTAAAGTTTGTGAATTTGTGACGTAAGTTTGTGACGTAAGTTTGTGACGTTGTAGGGGGTAATCTCAGGAACGAATGGTTCGATTTGAAAAATTCAGTATTATATAGCTCATTTATCAAGCAAGGTTATAGGCTATATATCATCACGCTATGACTAATAGGAGCGGAGCACCAATGAAAAATGTATCAAAATCGGTTTTTTTTTCCTCTTGAGAGCTTCCGTATAGTGTTATCGTTAGCCCAAAGTAATTATTACTACACGGACGAAGTCGCGGCCAAGGGCTAGTATATAATATATTTCATGTCGAATAACCCATTAACAATAAAAAAAGAAATAAACCAATATAGATATACGCAATGAATACTACAGCGCACGTCGATTTACCGCCTTGGTGAACATTTAAAAATATCACAACAGAGTCAAAGCCTGTGTAAACGTAGGCCTAACAGGCGTAAAGTGCAAAATGCAGGCTGGATGAACACCGGTCTGCCTTATTGCCTAGACATTAGAGGTGTAATGCTTAACTGCCGTGTAATGTGACCGATGGATGAGAAAATGAACACCAGGAAACGGGGAGTTCATTTGGTTTTAATTTTGTCTAGCTTTATTTTTATATGCTGTGGATATGCTTTTGATGATCATTTATGTATTATTTTTCTCTATTCTATTATTGGTTGTTTAATTTGATTACATTTTGTGTAAGGCTTGAGGAGACTGGACAAGTTAATGTATCATAGAAAAAATAAAAAATATATGAATACATATGTACAATTTCAAGCAAACACTTTTCATTAGACATTTTTGACCATCGGGTATTCAAATTAAAAAAAAAACAGTTAAACACATTTTATATCCATGACCATCTAAACAACAGTTTCCATATTATATTTTAATATTCATTATTTATGTTTGCCAACCTGTTCTTTATTTTTTTTTTTTCAATGGGGTAATTTTAGTTTTCATAATTGAATTCATTTGAACTTTTTCGTTTATTCTTTTATATATAGTTTTTTTTAATCCAATGTTTCTAAATATTTAAACAATTATTATTTTCTTATTATTATTATGATTAGTGTATGTTAAGTTTCTATGTGATAAAGCGTTTTAGGTCTTCAGTTTAGTTTTTTTTTTTTTATTATTGCTATTGTATTATTATTTTTGATTGTCGACTGTTGCTTTATCCATGTGTAAATAAATAAATAAATAAATTACAAACATATTTAAGCCTATCCTATAATAGCAATACACAAATAAAAATACCTCAAATAACCATTAGAAAAACACTGTTAAGTTAGATATAGAAGACTCAATACTATTCTCAGGTAATACTCTAATTCATGTACTATTCATTTACGACAAGAGATCCAAAAACTCTCAATTTTCCGATAATAAATATATGGAGGAGTTGTTGAGGCGTGTATGCTTGGTACACATATACGTTTCAACAATTCATATATATATGAATAGTTAGCTAGGTTCGCTAAGATAGGTCGCGATTTTGCATGCAACAGGCAACAGCCAAGCCGAGATGTGCCGTGCACCCTTGAGCTGGTTGCCAAAATAAAATCGGCTGAGTGCCTTAAGCGCTCGCCTTAGTAGTCTGGTAAAGCTGTTAAGACCTTGCTGAGTCAATAGCGTAATCGTTTCGAAAAAAAAAAGACAAAAGAAACTTTGTTTTTAATATATTTACCAAGAAACTCTGCAAATACACTTTTAATTATTCTCTATGTATCGATTAGTAAGTGGACAGATTAATTAAATTTGGTATTTTATGGGACAAAACTCCATGACAATAGAAAATATTGGTAATTGAAATATCTTACAAAGTTTTCTTAGATTTCAACAAATCACATTATTCTTTGTCGATTTCATTTTTTGACATAAAAATATAATTTCAACGCCATATTAAATCAATTCATTATTTCAAACTGCTCTGGTGTTCATCATAAATGGGCCAGAATATCTCATTACTTTCAGTTAATTGAACAAATAAGTTTTCCACGGTTTATAATTGAATTAATATTGATATTGAAATAATTGGTAGATGATAAAAACATTTTTTTTTTATTGTAGCACGGCAAAGTGACTGCACTATGCCTGATGGTAAGCACAGTACAATCCAAAAATAATAGCGACCACCGATTGACACACTGTCCATCGCCGGTCGCCACTATCATGC